>CAJPDP010704703.1:0-12965 GCA_905336975.1 Bombina variegata variegata
GGAAACTCTTAATCCTAAGCATTTCAAAAGGGAGGAATGCAGGGATAGCTGTACATCGGCTCCATTGCTCTAAATCTGTAAACCCATCTGGTTGCGTGATAGACCAGAAGTCTGAGACTCTAGTAACTTGCATCCGAGCCCACGTATTAGGGTGGGTATCGGTCAAGCCCGTGAGTAAGCTGGCTACCGAGGTTATGGGGGAGGGGTGGGGGGCAATGAGCTGCCGGTGTCTAATCTTATCCCAAACAGACAAGCACTCTAGGATGACCAAATTGCATATGCCCAGAGCTCTGCGGCTGTGCGGCGGGGTCCAAATTACATCTTTGAGGAGAACACTGGGTGGCAAAGACGCCTGTTCAAGTTCTCTCCACCTGTCACAGGAGTGAAGTACTCCCCATTGGGAGATGTGCGTTAGCATAGCTCCTTCACAGTATTTCACAACTGACGGGGAAGCAAGTCCTCCCTGTGCTTGTGTCGCAATTTGTTGGCCAATAGAGTATCGGCCCTGTTTCCCTTGTGATAAAAGAGTTGTTTTAATTTAGATAAATTATGTTGGGTGCGTTTTAATTCCAATCGGTTAATATGGTCCCTGATGGCTTTAATTTGGTCTGTCACTTCTGTTGAAATAGAGGCACGATTGCTAGTTTCTAAGGTTCTGAGTTTGGTATGTGCCTGTGCCAGTGTTAGGCTGGCCAACTTTCTTAAATTACTTTGCTTGCGGATTATGGAGGCCCCTGACTGTCGCTTTAATGGCGCCCCAAAGAATGTCATCAGGGGTCCGTCCGTTGTCATTTTGTTGAAGCAGTTCAGTCAGGTCACGCCTTAGTTCTTCCCTGAAAGGGATGTCAACCAAGATATGACGTGGGAGGCACCAACTGGTTCTGGGGAATGGCTTGTCTGTGAGGTATAGATCGGCTGTAAGCAGATTGTGATCCGAACAGGAGCTTAGGGAAATCTCTGATCATGTGATCGAGTCTAAAGTCTCTGCGTGACAAAATATGTGGTCCAGTCGGGAGTATACTTTATGGGGGTGCGAGTAGTGGGTGTAGTCTCTTTCTCTGGAATGTAAGGACCTCCACGCATCAAAATAGCCGTGGTGAAACATTATAGTCCGGAACTTAGCCGAAATATTGTTTGTCTGAGGGTTGTCGCTGTCTGGTTCCTTGGTCCTACGGTCTAGGCTAGGGTCCCATGTCATGTTAAAGTCACCCGCCAATAGAACTTGTCCCTGTCTGTATTGATCCACTATTTGGTGGATCTTACGAAGGCACGCGGGCTGGCAGGAGTTGGGAAGGTAGATGGATACTAGTGTGTGCAATAGTGTACCTAGCCTGCGGGTCTTTGAATACTTGTATTTGCTCGTAGGCCACTCTGCGATGCAGGAGTATGGCCGTACCCCTAGCCTTCTTGGTAAAAGGGGAATGGTCGAGGACCCAGTATGAGCGGGAATGGAAGCGTTGGGGAGAGTCAATCTCCCAATGGGTCTCCTGTAAAAAGGCTACATCAGGGTTGTGAAAATTAAGCTTGCGAGTCAAGAGGCTTCACTTATAAGGAGAATTAAGGCCTCTGATATTGTGGGTAAGAAGTCTAAGACGGTTTGCCATTATTATGGGAGGGGGGGAGAGGGAGGCGTGGAGGAGGATAGAAATGGTTTGGGGTATCAAATTAAATTATAAGTCGTTGAGTGCTGTACTAGGTTATGAGGTGGAAGTAGTCCACCTGGGTGGTACCCTGGTGTGGGCAGCCTATGTGGGGGGGGAGCTATAAGAGGAGCAAGGTTAGTGAGGTCCGGAATATCCGGCCTCACTCCATCTATATATGAGAAAAGTCTTGTGAGTGTCTATATAGTATAAACATCTAAGAATAAGTGTGTCAGTGAAACAACATGTAAACACAAATAATAACAGTAAAATATTAGCCAACTATAACTGTAACATCAATAGCAGTATTATTATTTCTCCCTCATGGTGAAAAAACACTCAACCTGTGCCAAGGTGGCCCCTTGTTACAACCTAATATAACACAAACTGCAACAGAGAGAGGCAAAAACATAATAAGGATATCGAAAAACATCAATAATTTAATATCAGTCAGACCTGTTTTAGGCACGTCTCAGGCTGAGGGCCACCTATCATACATGACGGAGGAAGGAAGATTTAAGAGAGGAGAGTAGAGTTATCACTTGATAGGTTCTAGTGATCAAGATGGAGATACAGGGGGACCTTGGGAGTCCTGCAATGGGTGCGTTTTCTGTCTTTTGGGCCGCTGGTCTTTGGGAGGCCAATCGGGTGCTGTGACTCTCAACTTTGCCTTGACAGGAGCAGTTTCCAGTGGATTCCCTTTTGTAAGGCCCCATTGTGCAAGTAAAGTGGACCCCTGGGCCAGCGAGTACACTATGTGAGTTTGGTGGTCCTTCAAGATGATCAGTTTGGCCGGGTAGCCCCATCGGTACTTAAGGCCCGCCTTTCTAAGCTCCAAAGTGACTGGTTGGTACAGTCTTCGATGTTGCAATGTGTGAGCCGACAGATCTGGTAGTAATTGAATATTTTGAAATTTTTCAGCTAATGGTGGTTTGCGGAAAGCGGCCTGCATAAGCTTATCCTGAAAAAGGAAGCTATGAAAGCAGACAATGACATCTCTAGGTTTGTCTTGTGAGACAGATCTGGGGCGCAGGGCTCTGTGAGCTCTCTCCATCGTGGTAGTCATACCTTCAGTAGAATCCAGCAGGCTGTCAAAGAGCTCTGATAAATAATTCTGTAATTCCATAGACGAGATATCTTCCGGTATGCCTCGGAACCTGATATTGTTCCATCGGGCACGGTCTTCAACATCCACCAGTTTAAATTCGAGTTGACTTAATTGGTCTGACAGTGACTCAGAGTATGCTAGTAGGTTTGACTGGTCCATGATGACGTCATCCTGCTTTCTTTCTAGGGAGTCCACCCTATCTCCTATTTCTGAAATATCTTTCTTAAGCTCAGCATGACTCCTTTGGATTTCATTCGTGATGGAGCATGTTTGCTGAGCAAACATTTTTTTAAGGGTCTCTTCTGTGATATAGTGTTGAGATCGGGAGAGCGGAACAGCGTTAAATTGAGACCTCTCGTCTACAGATTCTGATTCGCTTAGATCTTCATGTGAGTCCTCTTCAGGCCTCCTGATTGGTTGCATAAAATGGTCTAGGACCATTTTCTTAGTTGGTCCAGGGGTCCTGGGTTGCCGCCTGGAGGTATGAGGCATTTTTGGCTGTATCTGAGTGACCTGCAGGCCACCAAAGGAGCAAGCCTGGGAACAGAATATCAGTTGGACAAGACTATATATGGCTAAATGAGACTGTAAGGCTAATTACATTTCAGTTAGGCACCGTAATTACACTTAAAAACGAGAATGGTCATGATCTTAAGGAGTGAGGCCAAGAAGTTCCAGCCGACCCCTACCCCTCCATCGCAGCAGTCAATATGGGACCTAAATTCTACCTGCAGAAAAAGAAAGGCAGGAGAAGCGACCACGTGGAGGCAGAGGCCAGCGAGAACCCCCCAGGCACAGGTTGAGCAAGAAGATCCCTATAACCCACAAACCCCCAGCCGGCCCAGGACCAGGGGATATGACCCGAAGGAAGGGAAAAGGGGAAGGGGAAGTGACCAACTCAGACAAGCTGAGTCGGAAAGGGAGGGCCGGCTAGAGATCCCCTGGCAGCAAGACACATACAGAGATTTAAAAAAAAAAAAAAGGCAGACCTGGTGGGGTGAACCCTACTGTCAGTATTAGCATGGTGGTATTATTAGGGAGCTAGGGGGATATTACTATGTCTCGCCGTATTGGCACGAGTTGGGTCAGGGTGTATATAGGCGAGCCGTGTCACCTCAATTACAGGATCACTGTGGTTCTAAGGGCTGTAAGTAAACTACAGGATATGCAGTGCAGGAGGTATATTAGGCAATAGGTGCACTGGGGATGCCCGGGGCAGCAGGAGTAGCACAAAGTGTAGAGTGGGGAGGTTATCAGTATGTAAACAGTGAGGGAAGGGTGTGAGGGTCAAAGGCTTGTATCAAGACCAAGTTTCCTGTGGGAGAAAGGTACAGGTTAAGTAAAAAACACTACACTCTTTATAATTGCAGAGACACCTAAGCTGACGCAGCAGCCTAAAGTATACACTAAGTTACAATCACAGAGTGGAAGATGCACCTTATGAGGTCAAGCCCCAGAGTCAAATTAGCTGCTGGCACTGCAAGTGGGTTCACAAAGGTCTTATCAAGAGTTCTCTGCTAACTCCAATTATGGTTTAAGTAGACAGCCTGTGTAGGGGTATTAGTAACTAGGCCCGTGTGAAGTGAGGTACAAGGGTTATCTCCAAACTGTGGCCCATACATATACAGAAAGAGCAGTTCCTTAAATGTGTATCTGAGCTGGGAAATCTAAGGTGCAACACTGGTTCAGGCAGGTACAAATAATATGAAGTGAGGATTAGGGATAAACATCCAGCACAACTTTCCTGGGGTTAGTAGGGCCAAATGTTCCAAATGTTTAGGCCAGTATGTTATAGATGGTGCCTCCTTTTATCCCTTTTTAATCAAATAACCCTAGCTCAGGGCCCAAGGACCCCCCAAAGTTCACAAATTGGCCACAGGGGAAAGCTGCGTCGCACTGTACACTTGTAACGACCTTAGGCTAAATTTATTCTTCTGGGTGTAGGTCATGTGAGGCGAGTTACATGCCTCCAGGAGACAGGGAAAACAGTCAGTGGCCCCAGCCCAGAAGTGAACCCACGCAGGCTTTACCTTGTTGCACCAAGACGTGTGCGTAGCAGATCCCAGATAAGATGGTGTCAGTTGGAGCCTCAGGGACTGAATGCCAGCAGAAGTCAGACCCCAGAGAGACAAGGCCCAGAATCCGTTGACTCCGAAGGAGACCTGCAGGGCACGCCGACCCAGGAAACTCAGGGGCAAACGGCGCAGGCTATGGCCCAAGATGGTGGCCATTTTGCGCCAATTCCAATCTCCTCGGTATGATTGTAGTCCGATGGCGCTGGCGGTGTGTGTATACCAGACCGGAGCCCCAATCTTACAGACCTCGGTTTTTGCAGCACCACGTGGGGACTGATGGCAGGCGGCTTCAAGGAGCCGAACATCCTTTACTTCACTGCATCCCCTCATATGCCTCCTCGCAGCAATCAGGCTGGGTTCTCACATGCAGATGGCAGGTAGGTCCTCTGGAGTTGAACGCCGACCCTCCAGATAGCGGGATCCCCCGCAGGCACCTTCCGATATCACTCACAGTCAGTCGGCTTGTTAGGTATCCTCAGGCAGGACAGACAATCCCTTGGTACACAGCTGTGTATGTGGTTGCCCTGTTTTAACCAGAGAAAGTTCCAGGATGATTCACAATAGTGCCAGAGTATGAGGTCTAGTCACTAACTGAAATTTGGGCTTTATTAAATAATCAATTAAACACTTTTTAGTGCTTTTTTGGCGTGTTTTTGGACAGAGCTCCTCACAGACACGTCCTCTCAGATTGGCGGTTAGCTCCGCCCCCCTACATATTATTTTTATGTGGTGTATTTATTATCTGTATCTTTTTTAACCAGTAAAGACAACTTTTATTCTATATTTTGCACAAATACTTCATTTAAACTTTTTAATCCATATTTTGTACAAATACTTCATATGATCACACTAGGTTTTGTGTTATACATTTAAGACTCTATTATGTGTTTTAGTTAATAGACTAGGCACAACCTTACTCACTGTGTTTCTATTTTTCTATATTGGCCAATTTTCTTAGGCTTTATTGGTATAGTTTGGTTGTTTAGTGGATTCACACCTAATACACTATTTTACTGTTTTTAATCCAACATTTTCTGCTCTCCATATTATACATGTAGAAAATCTAGTGGAAGAAGAGGCACTCACAGGTCTTAATTTCCAATATTTACAACTTTATTTCTGCAAGATATCCGTCATTGGATTACATCAGTCAGTCAACATTTTGGTCCTTGCAGGGACAATTGTCAAGACTGTATCTAATTGGAGATATAAGGGCAAAATCATTTGTTGTTAGTCTTAAATACCCCTAATACATAGGACACCATACCTACATCTTAACAAAATATATTTACAGAACATATACAAAAGAATGATACATCCAACACAGAAAACATTTAGCTAAGACCACAATATAGCACAACTGAACTACATTAGCCCATAGGCTTAGGCATATACACATCTATCTCAAAGGGCAAGCCCTATAATCCAGTAGGAAAAGTAACAATTAGGAGAGATATCAGTTAAGTAATTTGGTCAATGTTCCATAATATGTAACATCCGTCAAACCAGCCCCCGCTGACAAAGATAGATGATGGGATAGAGGCTTACCCACAGGTTTCAGTGTCTTTCATTCAGTTGAGGGTAGCGGTTTGTTTTGCCCGCTCTTAAATAGTCTCAGGGAGACAAGACGCTGATAGCCGTGACGTCATCAGCGGCGCTACTGTCACGTGACCTATGTATACAGGGTTATGTTGCGTGGTAGTCATGGAAACTAGTTCTAACAGAAGTTGCTGTTCTGCTACTTATATCAGAGCAGTTTAGCACCACTGGTCCAGATTTAAAACGTAAATCTACTTGTAGCAACAGATAAAAAACTATGTGCCAAAGAAGTGTATGTGTATTGTGTTAATACCATGTATACTCACATTTTAATGTCTCTAAGGTGCAGCCATTTAAAACTACACCATTTGTTCAATACGGTAAAAAATACTTGTTTGCTTTGTGGACATGTAGGTAGCGATATGGCTCACATGTGGTGGTGGTGCACATCTATCCAGAATTTCTGGAGAACTATCATAACAGAAATAGAGGATATACTTGATATTCCGATTCCATTGGACCCCTTAATTTGGTTATTAAAAAAACCTCCAAAATTAAAATATAAGCCACTTCTAAAATTATTCTTTATAATGTCAAACAGCAATTTTATTTTAAATAGCGAAAAACTGGAAAGCTAGGGACCCACCTACTGAAAAAATGTGGACTCAAAGAGTCTCTGAACTACTCTTATTAGAAGAGTTATATTTCTTAAAACAAGACAGAATGGATATATATGCAGAAATGATAACAATATGGGAGTCCTATTTTAAAAACAACTAACCTAAACAACATATAATAGACCTTAAACTTAATTCACTATAGCTACCATGTGGGGAATAGCCCCATTTCATGATTCAAATTATGAAACACAATAGGAAATGTTATTTACTATTTTGTAATTAAAAATCATTCTGACAAGAAAATGTTATCTTTATCTTTGTTATTGGTTTATGCTACTAATTAAAATGTTATTTAAAAAAGAAAAAACATTGAATTAGCTTGCTTTACATGTGCAAATTACCTAATAGTAATTCAAAAGTAGCTTTGTCTCCAAAGTATGTAAAACCCTACTTTTTTTTTAATAATAAAGCTAATAAAAAAAAGTTGTAGGTATGGTGTCATATGTATTAGGGGTATTTAAGACTAACAACAAATGACGTTGCCCTTATATCCCCAATTAGATACAGTCTTGACAAAGGTCCCTGCAAGGACCGAAACGTTGACTGACTGATGTAATCCTATGATGGATATCTTGCAGAAATAAAGTTGTAAATATTGGAAATTAAGACCTGTTAGTGCCTCTTCTTCCACTTGATTTTTACATGTATAATATGAAGAGCACCCAGGCAGATTAACTATACACCGAGTGCTTGGAACCTCAAAAAATGACAAATATCTAATCTATCTCCTTATAGCACCCTGCAATGCCACATTGGTGGCATAAGCTACTTACAAGTTCACCTCTAATCTCATGCATACCCAGGATAGAGAATACACAGAGTACCCACACTACAAATTATGAGCAAGATGATTGTAGCAATACTTTTGCATATACGGATGTGGACGCCAATAGGATCCTTCAGGAATGTGATCAAGATACAATAGGGGAGGTACCTATTAACCTACAAATTACTCAATCTTAAATGACGAGTAATTGGCTACAAACTGCACGCCAACTACATAGCTGACTATTACAAAAGGAAAATTATATCAAGAGGCCTGAGGATGAAGAGTATCCCGAACATTGGACGGAATAATACAGAATTCTGCAGACAATGGTGCAGCATCCTGAACAAATGATATTTTGATCTCATGCTCCTCATATTGGAGGAAGTCACAAGACTGAAAAAACAGATAGGAGGAGATATAGAAACCATTGAACATACAGGATTGAACACAATACAAAATGATCCCAAAGAAGAGTGGATTGCAAAACTACAAGAAAAGATTGACAAATACAAACAAGATCTAGCCAACTTCAAAAATAAAAAACTTCTAGTAGTTGAAGGTGATTATTGAGAGAGGAATGTCTAGGCATGGCTAACTAGCAAAACAACCAACAGAAGATACAACAGAGCTAAGAGATCTAGCAAACCACTACCTACTGTGGATAGTAACCAAGATAGTGGAAGCACAAGACCAATTTCCTCAACTAGTACAAGAATAATATCAAAACCACCCACCCAGGTTCAAAAAAATGGATTAAGAAAAGAACAAATACCAGAAGAGGGGGATACAACAAGAAAAACAAGATCCGGAGCCACGCAGAAGATGTCGTTATTAATCTTAGCTCAAGGAATATAACACCTATAGAGAATGAGGTACTCAACAAAGGACTCCGCTTTGTATCTACCACAAAAATAGACATGTTTACAAATTATGATGAACTCAACAAACTACAAAGACAATAAAAATTAAAGGAATTCTTCAGGGATGAAACAAAGAGAGGAACTACTCCATTCCCCAAAAAGAGTAAATTCGAACCTCAAAATACTCATCATGCTATAAAAACCTATATCAAGATATGCACTCAACAAAATGAAAAAAAACTAACAAAAACTACAAAAACAGGGGACAAAATCTTAACATCTCCCAAAGAAGAGCACTTAAGGATCTTTCAGAAGACCAGTCTATAGTCATATGCCCTACCGATAAGGGAGGAGCTATAGTGATCCTTGACTATGAATATTATAGAAAAGAACTCATGGGACAACTCCAAGACATTGAAGTATACAAACAACTACAACATAACCCCCACCAGTGACTATAAAAAACTGGTTGATGGTGTCATCCCCATGGCAGTAAATAATAGATTTATAAATGAAAAATTAGGTGAATCCCTTACAACAAATCATCCAAGGTGCCCTATCATCTATACAGTACCTAAAATCCAAAAATCAATTAACAACCTGTGGCCCAGTAGGTGGATCACTTTCTACAACAAACAGTAAAAAAGACAAGATCATTCCTTCTGGATTCCAAATCCCTGATTAAAGAAATCAATAATATCCAAAACATTAACTCTGATAGAATCTTTGTCATACTTGATGTAAGTAGCCTGTACACCATTATACCTCACAGCATTGGTATCATGGCAACCAAAGAGTTTCTAATCCAAAATACCACATACTGCGGTCAACCTATTGAGTTCCTCTTAGACCTCATACACCTATGTCAAACACACAATTACTTCATATATGAAAATAGGTAATACCTTCAACAAGTGGGAACAGCTATGGATTCAAATATGGCACCAGCATATGCCAACCTTTTCATGGCATGGTTTGAAGACCAATTTATATACTCACAGAACATAAAGGATATCATCATATATGGAAGATACATTGATGACATCTTCCTGATTTGGAATAGGCAAGAGGAAGAACTTCATAGATGGTTTCATAAGATTGACAATGCATTGCCTTATGTGAAGTTTAAGATGGAATACAATAAACAGAGAAAACATTTTCTGGATATTGTGATTTACAAAGACACAACAAGCCTAGACTTAAGAATTGGCACTACGCTATACTCAAAACCAACAGACAGGAACTCATTATTAACAGCTAACAGTTTTCATCCAATAGCCCTCAAGAAAGGAATAATAAGATCCCAGATGCTGAGAGTAGTCCGCAACAACAGTGACAAAACCAACAAAGAAAACAACTTATGGATATGAAAATTAAATTAATCCAGAGAGGCTACAAAGAAATAGAAGTGGAACAAACATTTAAAGAAATATGGGACATGACACAGGAAGAACTTCTACAGAAAAGTAGGGAGGACAAAGAAGACAAAGATGAACGGATAAATATGATGATCACATTTAATCGTACTAGTAGATTCATAAGAAAAGTCATAGAAAATAATTGGTTTATAATAAACCAGGATCCCACACTTCCATTCTTTAATAAATCACCACCTAGGATGCTATACAACAGAACCAGTAACCTTAGTGATATACTGGTGAAAACAACATTCAAGTCAGATACATGCCATAATAGATGGTTACCGATAGTTGTGGTAACTGCTTGAAATGTAACTCGTTTATAACTGGACCAAGATTCCACCACCCACATAGCAGCAAATCCATCCAAATACAACATAGAATGACATGTACTACAGAATATGTAGTCTGATTATATGCCCATGTGGACTGGTTTATGTAGGGAAGACGAGCACGTCTTTCCGTGAATGCCTGGCCAATCACCAGAGCACAATCAGAAAGGCCATCAAAAATAAGAAAGTGACCAACTGGTGGCATGCCACTTTATGCAAAATGGCCACACTGTAGCGATCATACAAACTATTCTCATTGATTGGGTCCCCCCACTAAAAAGAGGGGGGAGATAGGAACTACTGAAGAGAGAAGCACGCTGGGTCAACCATTTGGATACAATGGTACCAAAAGGATTAAATACAAGTATTGACTATACACTATTTTACTGAAACCAGCATGTCCACTCTCAGTCAGGAAAGAGGTGTGTACCTTCAGCTGCTATATCCATAGCTTGCAACAGTGTCTCCGACCTTTGGCGGTGTAGTATGCACAATCCAATGTGGCTGGAACAATGAGTCCTCTCACCAGGTCCGTCGATGCACTCCTTTCACTAGCCGGGTGATCCAGATGGAAACTCCGCTCCAATGTGCTGTTCCGGTACCTCTGCTCACAATGCGAAAAGCGGAAGTTCCACTCTCACCCCGTGGGTCTGTGCAGGTCACTGGGAGGCGTGGTCACAGGCAATACAGGTGTCCGACATATATATCCCAGGTTCCGTAAGAGCCAAACAAATGGCTGTCACCGTGATGGGTGTGCTGCTTCAATAGGCAAAAATAAACTTCCACCAAAAGGAGGAAAGAAACAGCAAAATCAATATATAAAACGTAACATTTATTGAGTAAATGTTAAAATTCCATGGAGGAGCTAATCAGGTACAATAAAAAAAGAAGACAGTATACGCATTTCGGCTGGTAGCCGCACTTACTACTGATAAAATCTTTCATTCACAGGCTAATTTAAAAAGGGTGCGCTTAACAACCATTGGGCAAAAGTTAAACACACCTTTCAGTGACGTATCATAATGTACCTGCAAGGTATTCAAATGCTATTGTAACGTAAATGGATACATAGCAATGCACAATATATATAAACCCTACTCCTATTGATAAAGAACTGGCGCAAATGGCAATAGAAATAAGAAAAATGAAAATACTGAGACATAACATGAAAATCTTACACCTGTAAAAGATACAATGCGTGAAACAAAAGTTACAAAACATAATGAAAGGATTCTAACCTTTGAATACAATTGAAATATATATACACACACACACACAGGATGATTGTACGCCAGGGGGCATGTTAGGTATATTTACAAATCTACTCTCATACGATGCAAAACTAATGTTTGTGTATTATTATATGTGACATTAAATGAAGAAGAAATGCATCAAATGTCACATTATGTATGTGTATGTCTAACTCAGATAGTCATTCCCATGAGATACACAGAAGTTGATTATATGTTACACTATCAATAAGAGCAGACCACTTTATGACACAATGTGGTTACTTTTAACTGCCACAGATTCCTGGTATATACACCTGTGGTGTATGCTCCTCGATGTAGCCTGGAAGTTGTATCTAAAATATACATTTTTTTCTCTCCCCAGTATACATTTTAAACAGGTGCCTTGTGCTGTAGGATGGTTGAACTTGGCAAAAAATAGTGCAAAACATTGGTACCAGTAAGCATGTTTCTAACAGCCACTATATTGTCCCATACGAGAGTGTTTCACATTAAATCGCTGCACCTAAGAGACATTAATATGTGAGTATGCATGGTATTTACACAATACACATACACTTTTTTGGCACATAGTTTTTGATCTGTTGCTACAAGTAGATTTAAGTTTTAAATCTGGACCAGTGGTGCTAAACTGCTCTGATATAAGTAGCACAACAGCAATTTCTGTTAGAACTAGTTTCCATGACTACCACGCAACATAACCCTGTATACATAGGTCAAGTGGCAGTAACGCGATTGATGTCGTCATGGCTATCAGCGTCTTGTCTCCCTGAGACTATTTAAGAGCGGGTAAAACAAACCGCTACTTTCAGCTGAATGAAAGACACCGAAACCAGTTGGTAAGCCTCTATCCCATCCTCCTAGGGTTATTGTACATGTTGAAACTTTGTATCTTTGTCAGCGGGGGCTGGTTTGACGGATGTTACATATTATGGAACATTGACCAAAATTACTTAACTGATATCTCTCCTAATTGTTACTTTTCCTACTGGATTATAGGGCTTGCCCTTTGAGATAGATATGTATATGCCTAAGCCTATGGGCTATTGTGGTTCAGTTTTGCTATATTTTGGTCTTAGGTAAATGTTTTCTGTGTTGAATGTATCATTGTTTTGTATATGTCCTGTAAATATATTTTTTAAGATGTAGGTATGGTGTTATATGTATTAGGGGTATTTAAGACTAACAACAAATGATGTTGCCCTTATATCCCCAATTATCCCCAAATACCCCCCCAAATGTCTTGACAAAGGTCCCTGCGAGGAACAAAACGTTGACTGACTGATGTAATCCT
>CAJPDP010704812.1:0-12570 GCA_905336975.1 Bombina variegata variegata
CTATCTAAAAAAGATGCCCTGAAAGTGCATCAGTGATTAATCTCTTTTTCTTACCCTAAACTGACCCCCTAAAAAAATCCCTAATCCTTAATCCCAGGAGTTAGTACTAACCTTAGTAACCAACTTGAATCGGGTCCTAGGTGGACTGCTGCTTCTCCAAGGCAGTATTCTGCTGGGGCTTTCATCTTTTTCCTCTTCTATCCTTTACCTCTTCCATCTTCTTTTCTTCTTACCTTCTGTCCAATGTCCTCTTCAGGTGGTCACCGCCGCATACGGATGCTTGAATCTGAGGTTCCCCCTTATATACAGGTGCCCTTCCATTCCCATTGAATGATTTTGTTTAATTCTTAGGCCTATCAGCCAATAAAATTAAATATTTTTCTATTGGCCCATTGGACTAAGAATTCAAAAATCAGCCAATAGAAATGCAATGGCATCCTATATAAGGGGGAACCTTGCATTCAAGCTTCAGTGTTTTGGCAGATTCATAGGTTAGGGGTGATTTGGTTAATAGGTTATTGCAGATTGTGGGTTAATAGTGTAGCAGTGTTAGGATGCACTGGAGGTGAGGGGTTAATAGTTTAGAGAAGTATTAGATGTTTTTACAATGTTTAAATTATACACAATTTCTTGCATAATGTATATATGTATGAGGTTGTATATTGAGAAGTTTTGTATTGGATCACAACTGCAGTGGCTAACTCAGTAATTCTTTAGTAAATATATATTTGTATCACCTTTGATGTTACTTTCTATGTGGCAGTAAGAAATTTTATCATATGGTTGTTAGATGAAGGTTCCCAGGTGTCATCCTCCGAAGAATACCCCTTCCAACGGACTAGATACTGTAATCGTCCTTTATGAAGCCTAGAATCCAATAAAGTCTCGACTTCGTATTCTTCAGATTCAAGGGAGGATGAAGCAGGAGGTAAAACAAGATTCGGGTTCCTCATCTGTCTAGCCGGTTTCAATAGGGATACATGAAATGTCGGATGGATTTTCATGGACGGAGGCAATGCTAAGCTTACAGCATTGTCATTGATTATCTTAGAAATAGAAATGGATCCAATAAACATTCCACCTAATTTTTTGCTGGGTATATGTAATTTCAAGTTTTTGGTGGAGAGCCAAACCTGGTCTCCTATAACATAGGATGGCGCTGGCCGTCTATGTAGATCGTAATACTTTTTTTGAGAAGATTGTGCTGCTGTGATATTCTGATGAAGATATTCGAAGGCTTCAAGTAAGGAATTATGAAATTCATCCACAAGGGGAGAAGGTGACAGACTGGTTTCTGTTAACAGTATCTTTGGGTGGAAACCGTAGTTAGCGAAGAACGGAGACAGTTTTGTTGAAGAGTTGATAGAATTATTGAAAGCAAATTTTGCTAATGGGAGGTAATGGACCCAGTCATGTTTATGATGAGAACAATAACAACGGAGGTATTGCTCCAACCATTGGTTTAATTTTTCAGCTTGTCCGTTTGTTTGTGGGTGAAAAGATGTTGTGTATCTGTGGTCGATTTGAAGTATTTCACAAAACTTCCTCCAAAAATAAGAAGTAAATTATGTACCACGATCAGTGGTCAGTATTGGTGGAATCCCATGAAGTCTGACTATGTGTTTCATGAAGAGATCTGCAGTTTCTGTGGAAGTAGGTAGTTTGTGAAATGGAATAAAATGTGAAATTTTAGTGAAAAGGTCGATCACAACTAAAATGGTCGTTTGATTTTTGGAACTCGGAAGTTCTATGATAAAATCCATGCCTAGATCTTGCCAAGGCTTTTCTGGAGTTTTAATCGGCATAAGAAGTCCATAAGGTCGTTGTCTCTCGGGTTTTGAGGAGGCACATACTGCGCAAGTTGATATGTAATCTGAGATAGTTTTTCTCATTGATGGCCACCAAAATTGTCTAAAGATAGTCTCCAGAGTTTTATTAACCCTGAGATGTCCTGAAATTGGTGAATCATGAAAGGTTTGAAGTAGGCGAGTATGTAATTCACGTGGTATATATATTTGTTCCTTATGATAAAAAAAAACCATCTGGATTCAATGTTAATTCTGAGTGGGGGATTTCTTTGTCGTTTAACAATGCGAGACGTATACCCTCTTTGAATCCTTGTCTTGTAGTCACACAGAGGAATCGTTCAGTTGGAATAATGTTCGAGGGGGTTGTACAAGTATGTGGCTTGAGTTCCCTTCTTGATAAGGCATCTGCCTTTCCATTCTTGTTAGCTGGTCTGTAGATAATGTGGAAATTAAAACAGGAGAAATACAAACTCCAACGAACCTGTCTGGCTGAAAGGGTCTTATTCCTTTGTAGAAATTTAAGATTTTTATGGTCTGTGTATATTATTATCGGAATAGATGCTCTTTCTAGGAGGTGTCTCCAGTGTTCCAACGATTTTCCTAATGGCTAAAAGTGTGTATTGGAAATTCGGTAGATTTCCTTTGTGAGAGTATGGCTCCTATTGCGAAATCTGAAGAGTCAACTTCAAGTATATACTGTAGTTTCGGGTCCAGGAAACGCAATATGGGTGCAGTAGTGAACCTTTGTTTGAGGTGTTCAAATGCTTCAGATGCTGTATGAGACCATTGAAACGGAGTAGAAGAACTGGTCAGACAAGTAAGGGGTTTTGCAATTTTGGAGTAGTTTTTAATAAATTTTCTGTAATAATTTGCGAAACCAAGAAAGCATTGGAGTTCTTTCTTAGTTGTAGGTTGTTTCCGATCTTTTACTGTTTATACCTTCTTTTCCTCCATCTTTTTTCCAGCGGGTCCAATGTGATAACCAAGAAAAGTTATTTCATTGCTATGGAAAATACATTTTTCTGGCTTGGCGTATAGTTGGTGTACTTTCCTGACATCTTTTATATGTTGTTCCAACGTTTTTGAATAAATAAGGATGTCATCAAGATAGATAACAATACATATGTCAAGGAGGTCTCTGAAAACATCATTAATGAAATGTTGAAAAGTGGCTGGGGCGTTGCAAAGGCCAAACGGCATGACCGTACACTCGAATAGTCCATGTCTGGTCCTAAACACTGTCAGCCACTCATCTCCCTCTCTAATATGAATTAAATTGTACGCCCCATGTAAGTCGAGTTTTGTGTAAACTTTTGCTTGTTGTAAGCGTTCTATAAGCTCAGGTATTAACGGGAGAGGGTACCTATTTTTAATGATCCTTTTATTTAATTCTCGATAATCGATGATTGGTCTCAAGGTAGAATCTTTGTTTCTTACCAAAAACATACCCGCACCTGCAGGTGATGTGGATGGCCTAATAAAACCTTTTTCCAAAAGTTCTAACTTTGGTTGACTGAGAGGGTCTGTAGCGTATAGGAGAACCAGGTTGGAGTTCAATTGGGCAATCATACATGCGATGTGGTGGTAAATTTTCAGCCTTCTTTTTACTGAAGACATCTATAAAATCTATGTTTTCGGTAGGAAGGTTTAAATCTGTGTCAGGAATTTGTATCAGAAGGTTCTGTGGGTAACAAGTTTGTTGACAGTAGGTTGAACCTAGAGTGATGTTTACATTTTTCCAATCAATTTTTGGTTGATGAAGTTGTAACCAGTTTTACCATAATACGATAGGGAAAAGAGGTAAAGGTAACACGTCAAAAACAAGATACTCAAAATGACCACAAGGTGTAGTTACTAATAGTGGTATTGTGTTATGTGTAATGGGACCTGTTGTGATTGTAGTACCATCAATAACTCGAATCAAAAGCGGTTTTTGCTTAACCACAAGTGGAATTTTATTATTTACAACCAAAGTGTTATCTATATAATTCCCCGAAGCATCGGAATCAAGGATAACATGAGTTTTCATTCTGTTTTGGTCCCACTGTAAAAATAGAGAGAGTTGACACTCAGTAATTAGGTTTCAGTTCATTAGTTACTGCTGAGTGTATGGTTAGAAACTTACTTTTCTTGGATTTTAGCAGAAGGGGACAGTCCTTTACAGTATGACTGGGGTTAGCACAGTACAAACAGAGTTGTTGGGACCTGCAACGATTCCTCTCTTCTGCAGATAGAGGTCCCCTAATGACACCAATCTCCATTGCTTCTGGAATGTTTTTACTACTACTTGGAGTAGGTGGATCAGAAAGTTGGTAGCATGCAGCCCTTGGTAGATATTCAGTTGAATTCCGTTCAAACGTCCTCTCTCTGATTCTTCTATCAATTTGGACAACCAATCTTATTAACGCCTTGAGTGTCTTAGGGGGTTCAGTGCAAGCTAGCTCATCCTTTATAGGCTCTGATAACCCCAGCCTAAATTGTTTTTTTAAAGCGATAGCATTCCACAGGGAGTCAGTGGCATATCTTTTGAATTCTGTGATATAATCCTCCACATTCCTCTTCCCCTGTTTCAGGCTGCGCATATATGTTTCTGCTATGTTTTGGATATTAATATCCTGATAAAGTTCATCCATAGTTTTGAAAAATTCATCTAAGGAAGTTAGGATGGGGTCGTCTGATTCATAAAACTGGTCTGCCCATGCCCTGGGTTCTCCTCTTAAAAAGGAGATGACAGTCAAGACTTTTATTTTTTCTGAGTTGTAGGTCTTAGTCTTCAAGTCAAATAGTAGGTTACAGGCATTTTTGAATTGCCTGTAAGTCTTCCTATCTCCAGAAAATGTATCAGGTAGTGACACTATAGGCTCATGGGTAGGTTCAGTTATGCTTGTTTTTAGCGCTATAGAATCCTTTATGATGGAATGTAAAGTTTGATTTTCCATTTGTAATTCCTTGAGTCCTTGACCTATCTGGTCGACTCTTTGGGATAAATTATATACAAATTGGGGTAGCTCTGCTGGATCCATATCTCTTTTAGGCTTAGTATTATATGAGGTTGTATATTGAGAAGTTTTGTATTGGATAACAACTGCAGTTGCTAACTCAGTAATTATTTAGTAAATATATCTTTGTATCACCTTTGATGTTACTTTCTATGTGGCAGAAATAAATTTTATCATATGGTGAATTGTTGTAGTATTGAATTAAGCTGTCAGTCTGTTAACTCACAGTAGCTGACTGAATATATAGCTTGTTGCCTATTCAGAGAAGGAGTGCTGCATTTAGTTCAGCTGTCACAGAGATCTGGCAGCAGTGGTGTTGAAACAGCTTACTTGTTTTAGTTTAGGAAGCAGAGACCCGTGATGTTAGTTGTAACTGGGGTGGAGCCAAGTTCCGTGACTGGAATAAATGAACAGAATATTTATTCGGTAAGTCCCTGGAATAACGTCTGTTACCTGTTACTTCTGCAGAAAGGCAACCTGTAGAATACACAGGATTAGAGGAGGAATTCCAAGTACTACTCCTTGCGTTGTAAAGAGATTACACTCGGTAGCAATACAGGTGGTGTAGACAGGAAGCAATTGTTTCACTACATCAAGTGAAAGCAATCTTAGTAAAGAAATCGAGTAGCGAAAATACTTGCAGAAAGTTCACTTGTGGTTGTTGCTGTAGAAGTAGTTGGTGTACACAGAGTTTCAGGTGAAGTGTAAGAAAGTTAAGTTCCTCTTAAAGAGAGCTCAGTGCATCGACTAGCTGAATACAACTAATTAAAATACTAAGCACCTGGTTCTGTAAGTGTGGTGCATTTAAAGGTAAGGTGGGTTGGGCTTATACACTCAAAGATCCAGACCTGAATCCTGACAATATGAATAGGGAGGGGAGAGAAATGCTCATGTCAAAATTAAACTTTCATTATTCATATAGAGCACACAATTTTTAACAACCTTCCAATTCACCTTCATTATTTAAATATGCAAAGTCCTTTTATATGCAAAGTTTCTAAGGCACCAATTCCTACTGAGCATGTGCAAGATTCACAGAATATACATTCTTTGATTCTTTGATTGGCTGATGGCTGTCAAATGATGGAGTGGGAGGGAAAATAGAACTAACTTTAAAATTTGTCAGAATGAAATCTATTACTCATTTGAAATACAAACTAAATACTTTTGCATTGTCCTTTTATTATGCATTTACTGATTATGCTATTCTTCTGTGTTTACTAGTCCTTTAACTTTCATTGGGATGGAACACGTTAATCAATTTAGTTCCACTTTGTATGCATGTCTGCTTATTTGTTTAGTAGTAGCATTCTTTCTGGGATTTTTTACCCTTATTTAACAGGTAAACCCATGATGAGCTCTCGGTTTTATAGGGTTGTGTCAAAATATATACTATTCAATTTCATTTCAATTAGACTATTGCAATATAATCACAGATTATCTAATGCAATACTATGCAATAAAGACAACTGAATTTGTTGAGTCTACATCATGAATTAGACTATATAAGATGAATGTGAATCAAAAATGTTCTCTTCAAACTGCTATCATAAGTCAGCTTGGGAAAGTTAAAACAAAATCCTAAAATTTGCGAGTGAAAATTATGACATAGCTCATTGGCTGACTTCCCCAAGAAAAGGAGCCATTCATCATCATAACTTAATTCTTTATCCTTCCCTATAAGGTAAGCATTTCATTGCAAGGAAAAGGTTTGAGTCACTGTAATGATAAATTGTGGGAAATGTAAGTGAAAGGAATAAGAATGTGTCTGAGTCATAACGGATAGCCATGAAAGAGTACATTGTTGTTCTATCATAAATCTTACCAGTGACTCCAATATATCACTAAGATCAAGGCCTTCAAAGCTACCTAAAAATAGCTACTATGTTGAGTACCTTTCCATTTGTGATGCAATAGTATATCCTAGGATTCTGGAAACCACATTAGGAACAGAACAAAGTGGTTCTTTTGTTGCTCATTAAAAAGGGGAATTTTTTTATGAATAATTTCATAGTCATTAAAGTAAACTGTATTTCACTGTAAAGGAACATGAATTATAAATCTATCATAATATTTCTTTAATACATATCATGAATAGCATAAGAGAAGAAAAATATTAGTTTAAGTTACAAATTAATAATTGATACTATCAGAGAGAATTTTTTTGGTAAGCACAATGGACTATATTCTCTAAGCATGCATCAATCATTTTCTAATTTCCTATTGTACATTATTTCAGGTAACATCTTTTCTTCCTTTTTTTCAAGTAGATCATCATTTCGAGCAGTGATGGCAAACTTCCCATCACAGGGTGGCTGCAGATACTTATTTTAGAAGACTTAACGGCTGCATATTAATGTATGGCTATTAAAATAATAAATAATATAAAATTATATAAATATGTAATAGATTTTTGCAGGGTATTTTCTGTCTCCTGTTCTTCCTATCAGAGGGCTCTTCTGAGTTGTGATTAACCCAGATCCCACATTCTTAGTTACATGTTTCACTTGTTAATTCTGCTTTATTTTGAAGGGCCACAAAAACTGGTGCCTAGGGCTGTATGTAGCCCTTAGTTTGCCAGCTGGCCATCTCTGATTTAAAGAATGCCCTCCCTAGAATATAAAGGGGATTAAGAGAACATTCTTACAAGGTAAAGAAAGTGTTAACTTTCATTTAACATATTCATGAATATATTGCCTATGTTAGTGTGCTTATTTTTTATAGATTCACATATTGGTGTAACTAATGCATCAGCACCTTTCTTTAATATACTGAATTTTATTTTACTCTAAAGGAATGTTGCTGAACATTCTTTTATTGAACTGAATGTTACAGTGAACTAAATTTAGAAACACTTTATACTGGCAAGAGGTCTTGTTGTTCAGACAAGATCATGTTTGAATTTCATTGAGGCTTATTTTACCTATCTTTTCTAGTCTTCGCCAATGGGTATTAACAATATAGTTGTGTTAAATGGCGTGGTATTTTGCATAACGAACATGAACCACTAGAAATTCAGAAAAACAATAATTTGCATATCTTACCCAGAGTTCTCTGATTCACTTTTATCTTGCCATAAGTACTGCTACAAGCTATAATTAGAGCTACAAATCAAACATATTTTGCTAATGAGAACTGTTTAAATCTAGTTAGTTCTCTACAGCAGAGTAGTTTGACCCAGGACCTGCCCTTCGGCCTTGTTCCCCTTCTCCTTGTGGGTTGGGCGCTTGCTGCTATTGGGTCTTTTAGCATTCCCTGGTGTTATAGTCGTTTGTGTGGCTCTTGATTTTCCTAGGAATTGTGGTTTACTTCATGTCCAGATAGTCATCAATTAAAATATTCTCAAAAAGCCAAGACCCGTTTTAGTCTGTATACAGAATGTTGTGCAGCAGGAAGCATATATTATTTCCTTTTTTACTGAGGAGTTGGTCACCCAGTGCTACAGGAGGGCCATGGAACTTGTTGATTATCTGGACTTAAAAGGGATTGATTTATTCAAAAGTGCTGCTAAGACAAAAGGGACTGCCCTGATTGTGCATATGATGCTTGGCTTCACTAGTTGAAGAAACCAATATGCACCTTCAATGGCAACAGAAGGTTCTGGGTTTAGTTTAAGCTGGATGATGCTGGTGTTATTAAGAAGCATCCTCACCAGATTTTTACCATCTTTGGGAATCAGGGATACTGATTCTATCCTGGCACAACCTATTTCTGCCAGAGGTGTCAACATTTTGGTCATTTAAAAGAGGCCTGTACATTTGAAAGCTGGGTGTAAGAACTGTGGGGAGTGTGGGCATCAGTCTGTGTACTGTCCCCAATATCTGTAAAGTAAATTATTATTTGTCTCAGAATACTCAAAGTGTCATCAGGAACTAGTGAGCTATGTCCAGGCTGTAATGAACAGAAATATGCCAGAAGCTGTCAGAGAGGAGCAGAGACCCAAGGAAATAGGTGCCTCTAAGGGAGTGGTAACATCAGCCGGGTCTGTGGTCTGTGGAAGGTTTTGTCCTACCTGCTGCTGAAATTTCTATTGCCGTGGACCCTGAGGAGGTGGAATCTGCAAAGGTGGATGATAATGCTTTGATTTCCACTTCAACTTCAGTTTTTGCTCTAGATCCTTTTGACTTTGTTGAGCCGGAGAACCTCTGCTTAACTGGAAGAGAGGGGGGACTATGGATATTGAAAAGGAATTGAGGGAAAGAAAGAATGATTCTTCCTCTGCACCTGAGAGTGAGCATGTTAAAGACATAGCTAATGGTCAGTCTCTTCAGGGTCTTTGTGACTTTAAGATTATTGGAGCACATTTGGACTCTTCTTTGGTGGAGCCTGCTTACTTGGAGCACACCTAAGTTAAGCAATCTGCAGAGATCTTGAACATAGAAGAAAAAGGTGCTTAGGAAAAAAGGCTAATTATCCTGTTGTTGCTCTTAGTAGCAAGTCGAGAAGTTTACAATCACTTGGCTCAGTTAAAAAAGAATAAGAAAAAATAAATTTTATTTGATTTTTTGTTTATTGCATATATTGTATATAGGAATATAAGTATTGCTTCTATAAATGTGCATTGCTTTCGCACTACAGCCAGGCAGGCTTTTTTTATTTTATTTTGAAATTATTATGTAATATGTTTTGTTTGCAGGAATGTTGGTTGCAATCAAAATATAGTTGCAACATGCATTTTAGGACCATCTGTGTCGTCTTTTTCAAATGAGAAAAATTGTAGTGTCAGAGGTTTCAAGGTTATTAGGATTGAACATATAGAAAAGCTTCAGTCAATAAGTCAGAAAGGATTGTTTTTTTGTTAGATTTGTTTTTGGGAGAGAGTTATTTTATGGTGGTGGTGGCAGGAAATTAATTGTGTTTTGAGTGTAAGGGATTGGTAGGGTGTGGTAGTGGGTTTGCTTGATAAATCTAGTAAGATTTACAAGCATTGTTGGCTGTTTATAAATTAAAAGATGTCCTCAGAGTAAATAGGAGTACAGACAAAATTATAATAATAATAATATTATTATTATTATTATTATTAATATAATTAATTTTAGGAATATTCAACTGCTATTCTTCAAGACCATGAGAGCGCATTTGACTGATCATATGTGTATCAAATGTGATTTGAGTCTCCAAGTTAAAGTAGAGTATGGAAAAGTTGTGTGGAAACTGAATGTGTGTTTACTGAGTGATGAAGATATAAGGAGTCGAATAGTTAAAAAGTATAAGTGGACAAAGAGTAAAAAAAATTGCTTTTGTGAATGTTCTTAAAAGGGGGGAATGGGGAAGGCTGATTTAAAGAGATTTTTTTTGTTAAGAATGGATGTGAGAAGACTAGGAATGGAAGCATTGAGTTTGAAAAGAGGCAGGCTACTGCTGGCTTATTTTAAGGAATTAAGGATATTGGGTTTGGGTATGCATGATGAGTTAGAGGAAGCTAAGGAATTTATTAAGAAACGTATGACTGAGAAATGGAAAAATATTGTTATGCAAGCCAGGATGGAGGCATGTGAGTAGGACCAGTCATGCTCTAGATTTTTCTGTCTGGGAAATAAGACTTGGAGAATGTGTTGAATGATTGTGGTGTGGAAGTTAGTGGTTAGGATAAAATGATGAATGAAGTATGGAAGTTTTATGATAATTTATATGATATCAAATATTTAGAAAGATTATTTGTTTAATTAGGCTTGTTTTGAAAGAAATAGATAAGTTGAGGTTGCAAAATAGATGTTTGTTTCCAAAGAAAGCTGTTTTGAAAGTTATAAAAAAAATACCAAATCATAGGAAGCAATGGCTTGCCTGTTGATTTGTACTGTGCGCTTTGGGATTTGATTGGAGAAGGCTTACTTGAGGTTTTGGTTTTGGGTTTTAGAGAATACTGTTTTGTCTGAATCAATTAAATAGTGTATTATCACTTTGTTGTATAAGAAAGGTGAAAGAAAAGATCTGAAATATTAGAGGTCTATATCTTTTTTGAATGTGGACTATAAGGCGATTGCAATGGTTGTGGCTGATAGGATGAAGTGTGTTATGGGTAAGATTGTAGGTGAAGAACATGTGTGCTGTACCCGGCAGGCAGATTTCTGAATATTTGGGTAATTTGCAAGATGTAATATGGTACAGTAGGGAGTGCAAACTTCCTGTTGCAGTTGCTAGAATTGATTTTGAGAAAGTGTTTGATAGAGTTTCACATGAGCTTATGTTTGGAGTTTTGCAAAGAGTGGGTATGCCAAAAAAAGATACTTGGGTGGATTTCATTTTTGTATGATGGTATTATTAATATGGTTCTAGTGAATGGCCTTTTGACAGATAATTTGTATGTTGTGTGAGGCAGAGGTGTCCATTTTCTCCTGATATTTATGTGTGTGTAATTGAACCATTGTTGAAGAGATTAAGGAGCCGAATTATCAAGCTCCTTCAGGCTCACCGGAAACAGTAGCTATAAAGCAGCAGTCTAAAGACCACTGCTTCATAACTTGTCCGCTGCCTCTGAGGCTGCGGTCTTCAATCCGCCCAATCCTATACGATCGGGCTGATTGACACCCCCTGCTAGCGGCCAATCTGCTGTCGGCATTTATCGATGTGTGGCGGCCATGATACGCTACATCGTATCATGTCCGTCCGCACTTTAGTAAATCGGCCCCTAAGTGGTAATACATTGATTGGAGGTGTATAAGTTCCTGGAAGTAATGGGAGAAGTTTAACATTTTTTGGCTATATGGTTGATATTACCAGTGTGTGAGTCTCAGGTTAGCTGAAGGAAAGCGAGCAAAAATTCAGATTAAATGTTATTGTATGGCAAGTAGGTTTAAAAGGACAGTAAACACCTTGCAAATACAAAACAATTATGTTGTGTTGCTATAGAATAACATAGAAAAGAATAAATGTATTTCAAAAGCCAAACCTCACCCACCATTTGCCTTATTTGGAGGAGCCAATCTGGACTTTAGTCTGCAGACAACAAGGCTAGTCCTGGTCATAAAGATTAATTGTTTTGGAGTTGTTATCTGATAAAGCCAATTAGGGACACATATGTTGACCCTTTGAGAAGCCAGCAAGGTGAATTCCAAGTTCTTAGAATTAGAAATTGTTCAATGTTTATATTTAAATTTCATGAAAAGGTGGCAAAATAAACAATGAAAATATATAGCAAAGTTGTTCCATTACATATGACCAAACATTTTATATAAAAATCTCAAGGTGTTTACTATATTTTGAAGGTGAATTTGGATAAATGTGCTGTGAAAGCTTTTTGGGAGTGGAGAAATCTAAATGTAGCCACCATTCAACAAGCGCTACCCAAGTGTGGAACCAAAAAATGGGCCGGCTCCTAAGCTTAAATTCTTTCTTTTTCAAATAAAGATACCAAGAGAACGAAGAAAATGTCATTTTGACTAGACTATTTCTTTAAGTGGATGACCTGTGCAAAAGGGTGCCTTAGCAGTGATTGGAATTGGAAGTTTAATGATAATTTGAAGTTGGAAGAATGTGTATGAGAAAGTGAAAAAGAAAAATGTTTAGGGCCAGATTACAAGTGGAGCTCTAAATATTGCCTTCGTTAAAGCGATATTTGCACTCCAATCAGTAATATCAGCGCATTCAAATGTGTGCTGGTATTACAAGTTGAGTGCAATGCAAACGCAACCTTGCATTCACATCGCAGGGAAGCTTTACGCTCATAAGAGTGCGCTTCCATAGGCTCCAATGGAAGCCTTGTTCTCATGCCTTGAGACATGGCAGAGAACCTAACACAGCGAAGGGGGTAAGTCGTGCAATGA
>CAJPDP010705095.1:0-13404 GCA_905336975.1 Bombina variegata variegata
AGAGGACAGGAGCAGCATGTGCGAAGTCTTGGAGGCGGTGGGATGTAGAGATAACAGGAGTGGAGAGACGTAGGTCAGAGGTTGATTGAAGAGGACGGAATGGCGAATATTTCACAATGAGAGAGGAAATATAGTTGGGAGTTAGACTGTTGAGTGCTTTGTAGGTTAGGGTTAATACTTTAAATTGTATTCTGGAGTGTATGGGGAGCCAGTGTAGAGACTGGCAGATTAACATGTCTGTTTTATTATTGTTTGTTTATATATATTTTTTAAATTTATGTTATAGCTGTTTATTTTCAATTTAAGTGCATGTCCAGGTTAATCTGAGCCTTAAAGGGATATTAAACTCTAAGGGCTAGATTACAAGTGGAGCACTAAATTATTGCGTGCCCGCAAACGGGCAAATTAACCCATTTGCAGGTGTGTGAAAATGAATCAGCTTTTACAAATGGCTGGTTATTGCTACCATGAGCTCAGTTATTGTTACTGTGAGATCAGATTTCTGGTAATTTTATAAATGTGCCCCAAATGTCCCAAAATATTCTGTAGTGTATTTTATAAAAAAAATAAAGATAGCAGCAATTTTATTTTTTAATAAAATAACTGCACTAGGCCTGTATTTTGGGGCTAAAGTTGGTGGAGATGTTAGAAAAAAACGGTACTGAAAAGTGCCTTTACATTGTGGTCTATGAGAACTGTGTGTTCACAGTAAATATATATGTATATGCTTATATGCATATATATTTATGTGTTAATGTTTGTATATACACATATAAACACATAAATATATATGTAAATTAGCATATACATATGTATTTAAGATTGCTGCCATTACTTACCCCCTTCGCTGCACAATGTTCTGATATTGTCTCTGATGGAATCAGAACGAGGCTCCCATAGGAGCCTATGGAAATGCGCTCTCATGAGCACAATACTTCCCAGCAATGCGAAAGCAAGGTCGCATTCACATTGCTGTGAACTTGTAATACCAGTGCACATTAGTGTGCGCTTGTATTGCACAGTTGATCCCAAATATCGCTTTCATAAAAGCGATATTTAACGCTCCACTTGTAATCTGGCCCTAAATACATTTTGGGCCAGATTATGAGTGAAGCACTAATTGTTACGCACAAGCAAAAAGGGGTTTATTGCGGGTGTTTGCATGCGCCAGGTTTTTCACTCATATAACAAGTTGAAAGTTGATGCGATCACTTGAATGCAATTAAAGTTATAGGGACAGTCTATTGTTATTGTTATTGTTTAAAAAGATAGATAATTCCTTTATTATCCCTTCCCCAGTTTTGCATAACCAACACTATTATATTAATATATGTTTACCTCTGTGATTACCTTGTATCTAAGCATCTTCAGACTGCCTCTTTATCTCAGTTCTTTTGATAGACTTGCATTTTAGCCAATCAGTGCTGACTCATAAATAACTCCATGTGAGTGAGCACAATGTTATCTATATGACACACATGAACTTGCAATGTCCAGCTGTGAATAACTGTCAAAATGCACTGAGCTAAAAGACGGCCTTCAAGGGCTTAGAAATTTGCAAATTAGCCTACCTAGGTTTATCTTTAAACAAAGAATACCAAGAGAACAAATTTGATGATAAAAGTAAATTGGAAAGTTGTTTAAAATGAAATTATATGCCCTATCTGCATTTATCACTTAGTGATTATAGTCACTGTTTGTTTACTGTTGTTGCCATGACAACTGACATTTTTTTGCTTAAACATATGTAAAGATAGGGTGGGGTAGTGGCCGTGGTCTGGTCAGTTGGCGGGTGGGATCAGAAGTGGCGAGCAACATTTTGGCCTGGCTAGTAGCTTAGTACTGAAAATTTTGAGCTCTACATATATATCTATATATATATATATATATATATATATATTATATATATATATGTGTGTATCTGTCTGTGTCTATATGTATATGTATATCCCCCATTTTCCCTCCCCGCGATGCTAATTGCCTAATGCCGAGTTAGTCCTGCCTTGCTCCCTAGAAATGTAAAGACAGTGAAACGGACGGTCACAGTGAGTCACCCTGACCTCCCTGCAGCAGCAGCTGATCAAATGGCAATATAGCCTCTGCTGACCAACAGCTCATTCCCTCACCTGCTGTACCCTGTAGCCTTGCCTAATGCTAATTGTCTTTTGGATTAGAGGCGGAGTGGCCACAGCTGAGCTGCTTGATCATCTGTCTTGTCATCTATCATAGTCTCATAAAGCAGGCCTGCCGCTACGCTCCATCACCAGCTGCTCACATGTGCTGAGCTCTATTTCACTGTGTAGCTGCCAACTGCCAACCCTAGGGACCCACCAGTATTTTTCCTGGTATCCCGGTGGCCCAATCCAGCCCTGGTTAAGCAGAAGAGTAGTCACATAGGCAGAGCAGGGTTCAGCAGCAGATACAGTTCAAACTTTCATGGAGTCAAAGGGTTAATCAAAAGGGTAGTCACTTAGGAAGAGCAGGGTTCAGCAGCAGGTAGGCAGTCCAATCTTTCAGAGTTCCAAAGGGTTAAGCAGGAGTAGTCACAGTTGAGAGCAAGGTTCAGCAGCAGGCAAACAGAACAAACATTCGAAAAAGAGCACCCAGGAGTACACACAGTACAACCTATACTTGGGAACAGAGAATAGTAGAAGGTTACATCAAATAGGTGCAGGCTAGTGCCAAGGAGGGTGCATAGGTGCACGCTGAGAGAACCGGAGCGGCATTTGCGATGCGTGGCGATGACGTCACCGTCGCGTCCCACAAAACAACCTCATGGTGGCCTCTGTGACTCTAAGCTGGCTTGAAGGGGTGAGTGGCATGAAACCTGGAGATAAGGAGAGAAGCATGCACATTACAGGCAGGAACCCAGGAACTATCAGCCACTTAGTAACCTTTCCAGTGTACCAGGTATTGCAGTTACCTGCCTCTGCGTCTTGAGTACAGAATCTTGGCAATTTCACATTTTGGTTCACCTTGATACAACAGTGGAGGAGGAGAAGAGCTGACTCGGGTATATCTATTCACAAGATAAGACTTGAGCAAGGACACATGAAAGACTGATGTGCAGAGTCCTGGTAAGGCAACTTTATAGGCAACAGGAGAAAGTCTCTTAAGAACTTTGTAGGGACCGATGAACAGTGAGTGGTCCCATTTTATGGCAGGGTTGACGTAAGTCACTGATCACTGATAAATGACGCTACACATAACCCCACATACAACATTCTTACACAAGACTTTTTGTGCAATATGACATTTAAAAGCTTTTTATTTTCTTTATTCCACATTATTTTGGATAAATAATTTATAAAAATAATAATCTACAACTGCACATCTGTTCCCAAGAAATTAGATGTACAAAATTTTCTTTATTATAATAATTGAGCTTATTTGATGTTGCTCAGCTGGGTAAAAAAATTCCAGATTTCATATTGCAAATTGTTGTATTTGTTATACTACAGTAATTATTCTTAGCACATTTGTAAATGCATCACACAGAGTAAAGAAAATATTTCTCCAAAGCTTAGCTTCCAGGTTCACTTTATCTCCAAACTGCTTCGCACAAACACTTGTGCAGTTATTGTTTTGCTCTCTATTTTATAAATGCATTGCAAATAATTTCTTAAAGGGACACTCTACACCAGAATTTTTTTTTTGTTTTAAAAGATAGATAATCCCTTTATTACATATTCCCTAGTTTTGCATAACCAACACAGTTATATTAATAACACTCTCTAGTGGTGAAAAACTCTCAAAATGCATTCAAATAAGAGGCGGCCTTCAAGGTCTAAGAAATTAGTATATGAGCCTACCTAGGTTTGTCCTGTTTAAATGTAGTTTTATGACTGAGCTTGCTGTATGGTCTGAGCATAGAAGGTAGTCAACACTACATGCAGTTATTAGATATCAGTGTAGACTAGCTGAGTCTGAGCACTGAGAAGTATAACAGAGCTAGATAACATTTTGTTCTTATGAGTGTAACTGATCTGTGAAATGTATTATTGATCTATTTAATACAACTTTTTAACCAGAGCTCTGAAGCCCGACATGCATTAAATTCAATTGCGCTCAAGCGAATGCGTTTACTTTAAACTCATAATACGTGCAATATTTCCATTGCATACAAAGAGACGAGACATATCCTATATCGCTTGCACGCTACAGTAAGCATGCTAATCGAAATCTAGCCCAGAATCAGTAAATGTGTTCACCTACTGAAGAGGATGTAACATTTGATTGTTGCCTCTGATCAATAGAGGAGCAGAATGAATACAGCACAGTTGTAAGTGCCAGAGATAAACATACTGATAAAGATATCAAAGACTTACCCTTGCATAACCTACTATAGTGTACACATAAATTAACTGATTCTACTTTAGATCTAAATACTGTTTAATTGATGGTCCAAGTGTCAGTCTTATCTGCCATAACTGGAATCAAGTAGCCATGACAATAAATAAAGGCTTCTTTCTCCTTGGATTTACCTCAAGCATTGGGTGCTATTGTTTTTGCTTTTATTTGAAGTATTTCTTGGAATCTAATTTTGAAGGCATGTTCTCGTTGAATACTTACTATTAAGAGGTGCACACATCATCTTTCAAATAGTCAATTATTTTATAATTAAGTGTTAAGACTTCTCACATTTAGAAGAGGAAAATACATGTTTATAAAAGAGTCAGATTTGCATTACAAAGATTTCAATTGCAATGTGGTCTTGCAGACTGACACCAGTGAAAAGTCCATACATAGAGAGACAAATAAAAACTCTGTTTTGTGTAAAATTAGGATGAATATTCCATGGAGGAGGTTGGATCAAATATCTTGGAATTGTGACTTTGGTAACTGCAATGAAAGAAGGAGCATGCTTGTCAAATATGGCTAGAGATGGGGTGAAGAGCTCCTGGACTTAATCAACCTTTCTAGAAGTATTTTCTACATTTCATTTACTTTTTCTCTGACATGATAAGCTACAACACTTTATCTAACTAGAGAGTAGTCTGAGAGTAGCTAACATAAAACGGACCTGCCTATGCTCCTCAGCTAACTCCACAGAGACCAGCCACGAGGTTGAGATGCCTCACTTGTGAGTCTGATTGTCTGTGTTGTTGGGGCTGCCGCGTTTATACCTCCCCCCCAAGGACCCTGGGTTATCAAACCAGTTCAGTTGTAGCTGGCCAATTCTATATCCTATACAATCATTTGCGGCAAGACCATATTGACAAGCGACATGGAAATCACCGCGGTTACCATTATGGAACTCACTAAACTCCTAGACCTCTATCAAGCAGCCCTTATGGGATCTCTAACAGAAACCTTTGATTCTCTCCGTATGGTTGCACACCAGGCGAGTAATAGAGCCATGCTCAATATAGTGCCCCATGTGAGAGAAGGTGACGCACTAGTCCCAGAACCTACGGAGACCCGCAAAACTCTATAAGCAGCCAGTAGATAGTGAGGTCACGGACCTGAAACTCTGCCGGTCAGAGTTTCTGCTACATTGTGAGGACACAGCCACAACACCCCTCGAAGATGGAGAACAAGGTACCAGATCAGTTAGCACTCGGGGGAAAGACCTTGTGGAGACAAGTGACCCACCCACGCGATTGCAGAAAGAAGCGAGTAGATCTTCACTCCTCTGCGTGGTTTCTTTTACCACCTCTGTCGGATCATGTTATTACTCCGCTGGATTATACACTCTTCCTCACGCTGATTCAGGCACTCGAGACGGAGAGTGTATCGTCTTACAGGGAATCTTTACCGAGTCTACCACTGTCAAAGGGAGTCTGAGAGGCATCGGCCTACCTGCAGTGTCTATGGGACCAGATACCCGAACAGGGACAGTGAGAATAAAGCCTCAGCCTGCAGAAGTGGCTTTGCTGCTCTCCCTAAACCGCAGTTCAATACAAGTCCTCACTTCTATAAAGACTGGAGTGGGCTAATAACTTTATGGACTCACCAAAGCATACCTCTCTTGGAGCTCGGGTTTCAGTTGAATAGTCTGCTAGCGGAGACGGACTGAACCTTCCTCAGAGAACTGTTTCCCCAATGCTTAAGATTGCTGCAGAGGCAAATTTATAAACGCCATTAATACTTTACAATTTATTGAAGGTTTTTTTTTAGTATGAAGATGACACATCAGAGATCTTGAGAGACCCACTTTAGTGCTGCTCTTCATACAAATGTTTATATGTATTACGGACTTCCCACAAAGTTAAGATTTTGCTTATTTTACCATAATATAAGCCTTGAATAATGTGTATTTGCTTGGAATGCTTGTTATACTGTTGATAACTGTAATATGTATCCCTTTGACAACTTAATATTAGGTATCTATATGATATAAGATCATACGCCATTATGTTAATGTTGACCTTAAAGGGACACTGAACCCAAAAAAATTCTATTATTATTGCTATTCACAATAATAAGTATAAGCATAATAAAATAGTTCTATTATTATAAAAATAAAAAAAAGATATGGCTGTAGATGTTTCATTAAAATTAAAACCTCTGATTAAGTTCTTAAAAAGACAGTTCACCATTAATTTTTCTCCACATTAATTTGTTCCCAATGATACATTTTACCTGCTGGAGAGTATTAAATCATTTACAAATAGTTCCTTTACCTGTATATCAGCATTTGAAATAGATGATTTTGCCTGTGGTATCACTATCTATGTATAGCCTATAGCAGTGATAGCGAACCTTGGCACTCCAGATGTTTCAGAACTACATTTCCCATGATGCTCAAGTGGACCTCAGAGTGTCTAAGCATCATGCAAAATGTAGTTCTGAAACATCTGGAGTGCCCAGGTTCGCCATCACTGGCCTATAGGAATCCTGTGTAAATATAGCCAGCAGAAGAAATTACATTCCCAGTGGGAGGTAGGAGAGATAAACAATAGCATGTTCATTTTTAATTGTTCTCTCTAAGGGCCCGAGGATCTAAAGGTCTCTGGACTGGCGAGATTATTAAAGAATGCTCTCCAGTACTTGTATTTCCCTGGTGGAATGATCTAAAGCCACTTTTTACCCTGAAAACAGGGTGTCTCGCTAAAGGGGATATACTAAAAAGGGGAGGAGATGAAAACATTACAAAAGTGCACAATACAATTATTATTTTACACAAAAACACACAGGAAAAAAATGTATTGTTAAGGTGCATCAAAAATCGTAACAAAATTCTTTACCAAAAATTGTATTTTATCAAAATCTTAAAATTTGTATGTAAATTACACAGAAATAAATTGTATTAAATATGCAGTGCGTAAATTGTAATTTGAGTTCACTGGATGCGTAAAAATCACTTAGACATTCATACTTATAAGTTAAAAATACAAGGTGTAATTGTTTTGTCGTAAAATGGACTGAACATGGGCGTTCCATGTACGTATATGAAACTGTCTCTCAGTAAAATTATGTAAACGCACTAGAGATCTCACAGTTTTTTCTCACAAACTAAAAGGTGACGTTTGTAAGATGCTATATGCAGAAAGCAGGGTAATGTGATTTACTTTTTAATGCGTGCTCACTGCTGACTTTGCTTTATGGAGCAAAGTGTCAATTTCCAGCAAGCTCCATTACTTTCAATAGGAGACATCCCGGCACTCACAGGGACTGATCCTTTTTGACAATAATTTCACCAGGGAAGCCCCTGCGAGGAACAGCGAGAAAAAACATGTCCAATCTAGAGAAGTTTAGATCATCGGGCCATAAGTATTGAGCTTTGGTATACAAACAGAGATAATATAAAGAGCCTTGTGTGTGTACAGAAAGTGATAAAAACAAGGAAATCCGGTTTCCCTGCAAGCTCAACACATTTTAAAGTGTTGTGTTTTCAAAGACAATAATTGGCTATTTCATATACAAAAATAAACCTGAAGCGATTCCTTATACATTTTATGATCTGCATCTGGTATAAAAAGTCTCTGTAAACATATTAAAGGGACAGTCTACTCCAAAATTGTTATTTTTTTCAAAAGATCACTTTAATTAAAAGTCACTTTATTACCCATTCCCCAGTTTTGCACAGCCAACATGGTTATTTTAAAGACTTTTAACCTCTGTGATTACCTTGTATCTAAGCCTCTTTTCACAGCCTCCTGATCACATGGCTATTTATTTATTATCTATTGACTTGCATTTTATCCAATTACTCATAAATAACTCCACGGGCGTGAGCACAATGTTATCTATATGGCCCACGTGAACTAGCAGCCTCCTGTTGTGAAAAGTTAATTAAAAAGCATGTTATAAGAGGCTGTCTGTAGTGGCTTAGAAACAGGCAGCAATTTAGAGGTTTAAATGTTATAAAGTATATTACTATAACACTGTTGGGTAATGGGTAGTACTATCTTTTTAAACAATATCAATGTTGGTGTTGACTGTCCTTTTAAGGGATAAACAATTTATATTAAACTTTCCCTTTAAAGATAATATTAAAGTAACTTAAAATGCATATGTAGGTAAAAGAAAAAAATCCTCTGAAAGGCTAGACATGCAATCCAGTTTATTAAAAATCAATATTTTTATTTGCAAATTTTAGCCTTTTTTAAAAAAAAATTTGAGAAATGATGCAGTTGAAGTTACAGGTGTTTTTAAAATATTACATCATTGACATAGTGAGATACATGTTATAACGTCAAACCATGCCTGAGTAAAGTAAAACATAACATTAACAAACATCTCCAAATCGTATTAAAGATGTAGGACAATGAGGATATTTTGTTATTCATTATTTATTATCTAGGTACTATGGTGGAGTAGGGGCATGTCAAGGGGGGGGGATAGGGGAGGAAATCTGAGTTAGGCCTCTCATTACTGGGTGATTATGTATGATTCCTAATGGAAGCTTGGTAATCTTCCCAAATAAAATAAATTAATAAGTAGTCGTCCAGTTTTTTAGTGAAAACAAAGTGATATCTCTCTAGTAGTATCGTGGTTGAGACAAGATCTCTCCACATGGCGAGGGTGGGGGAGACCGTTTGTTTCCAGTGTTGTGGTATCAGGCGTTTTGCACTATTAATCATTATAAATAACAGTTGGAGGCGTAATTTGCAGTTGACCTTTGGGAATTTGTTAAACAAAATAGATATCGGGTCTCTAGGTAATGTAATTTCTATGACTTTTTTTATTTCTGCAATTAGTCCAGAATGGGGATATACAGGGACAGTCCCACCAAATATGCAGGAAAGTGCCAGGATTGCTGAATGCTCTCCAGCAGTTGGGAGATGAGTTTTTAAAAATAGTTGCTAATCTGGACGGAGTGAGGTACCACCTACACAGTAGTTTGACATTCATCTCCATAACTTATATAGAGGATGTGGATTTGGTCATGTTTTGAAATATTTGAAGTCAGTCCTTCTGAAGGAGTGAGGTCTGTAGCTCGGTTTCCAGTTTACTAGTGTAAGAAGGTAGGTTTCTAGAATGATGTGAAAGTAGTAATTTGTATGATAGTGACAAAGATCCCCTCGTGGGGAAAGTGTTTCATAGGCTGTGAGGTGTCTAAGTATGTTCTTTTTATCAATATGAGTGTCTATGAAGTGCTTTAATTGTTGTTACTTGAACCAATGGCAGAATATACCTGTATGTAAATCTTGTAGGTCCGAATTAGGTTTTAATTTACCAGACTGCAAAACATCATAGCAAGGGGCCATAGATAATAAAATGAGGGTATGTGCTGGGTTTGGTGTAATTGAGATTGGTAGGTTTGGATTAGAGAAAAGTGGGGTCAGCGGGGATGGGTTTGTGGAAATGGTGGGGATTTTTACTAGGTATATGTCCCATATTTTATAGGTATCGGCTGTCAGTTTTGAAGGGTGAAGTTCAAATCGCCTTTGTTGGGTGGGCAGCCAACAGTAACTGCCCAATTGAGTTGCCCCTGCTAAGGTGTGTTCCAGAGTAACCCAGTCTTTATGTTTTGAGCTTTTACACCAATTGATAATCTGTGTTAGGAAGACAGCCCATCGATAATATTGTAAATGGGGGACCTCCAAGCCCCCATTCTCTTTAGTGCGGTACATAGTGGTTTTTGCTATTCTTTGTCTTTTGTTCTGACAGATATACTCATTAATGAGTTTTTGTAGGGAGAATATGTAGGAGTCTGGGATGGTTATCGGGAGTGTTTGAAATATGTATAGTATTTTGGGTAAAATTGACATTTTAATGGCATTAATCCTCCCTATCCATGAAAAGGTTTTATTTTTTGTTGTATCAAACTAGACAAGGGTAATAGACTGCGCCTAGGTAGGTAAACAAGCTCACTATCAACGGACCTCCTAACAAAGATCCCGACTAAATAGGAGTAGAAAAGGAACAGAATAGGAGCGCCTAAGGCTAAAGTTTACTATCAGGGCTAGATAAAACTGCAACAAGATATGTTGCTGTGGGCCACTAATCTATGTAAAAAAGATATACGGAAAATGTGACCTAGCAAGCAAATATAAAAACAGATATTGAAACAAAGAATAAAAGCAAATATAAAAGCTGGTAATTTATTACACAATTACTCAATCAAGCCAACCATGGGCAGATAAAATATGGACTAGCATACATATAAGAATGTACTAAGTGATCACCGCCTATAGGTGTAATTCAACAAAAATAAGTGACAAAAAATTATTCAAAGTATACAAATGATTCAAAGTATACAGATATAGTTGTATACCCAGATGGAAATGTACTAACTGATGTACTAAGTAATATCTGCCTAGAGGTGTAATACAACAAAAATAAGTGACAGGCCTCCTTATGCAATCGTCGACGCGTTTCAGCCTGTGATGGGCCTTTCTCAAGACATCCACGTTTCAGCCCGTGATGGGCCTTTCTCAAGACATGATGTCTTGAGAAAGGCCTATCACCGGCTGAAACGAGTCGACAATTGCATAAGTAGGCCTGTATTCTTTCCTGGTGAGTTAATTTCCCATTACACTCACTTTGTTAGATGGTTTTCGCATTTGTTTTTTATTTTTATTTTACAGGCAGAGCACTTCCAGGTCTTATGACCACAGGCTCATTCACCACAGCTGTTCCATATCTGAGGCTGTTGCAGCACTACTAAGGACACCCTCTAAGGATTTATTTTTCAGGACACTTTCAAGGACACTTCTCAAGGTTTTTTATCATATGAATGCATACATTTTTTAAGAACTCCAGAGACACCTAACTTATTATTATTTTTTGTACACGTGTACCATTTTTCTTTTTTCACCTTTTTTGCCCCAGGAGGGGTGTATATCCATCTGGGTATACAACAGTATCTATAGACTTTGAATCATTCTTATTATTTGTCACTTATTTTTGTTGTATTACACCTCTAGGCAGATATTACTTAGTACATCACTTAGTACATTTTCATCTGGGTATACAACTATATCTGGTCTATGAGTAAGCTCCTGTAGGGGGCGCGAAACGCGTAAGATTACCCTGCTTGTTTTTACCTGCCATGTTTGAATTGTCTTTTTAAAGCTGACAAATACATTTTGAAGTTTTTAGTACAAGTTTGGGAGTGAGTGCCTGCCGTTTTTCTCCTTTCCAACTATATCTGTATACTTTGAATTATTTTTTGTCACTTATTTTTGTTGAATTACACTTATAGGCGGTGATCACTTAGTACATTCTTATATGTATGCTTGTCCATATTCTATCTGCCCATGGTTGGCTTGATTGAGTAATTGTGTAATAAATTACCAGCTTTTATATTTGCTTTTATTCTTTGTTTCAATATCTGTTTTAGATTTGCTTGCTAGGTCACATTTTCCGTATATCTTTTTTACATAGATTAGTGGCCTACAGCAACGTATCTTGTTGCAGATTTATCTAGCCCTGATAGTAAACTTTAGCCTTAGGCGCTCCTATTCTGTTCCTTTTCTAGTTCTTGTTGTATGTTTTGGATTAGTGTAGTATAATTGGAGGAAAGTAGGATTTGTGGGTTAGTGGATAAATGTATCCCAAGATACTTTATAGATGTTTTGTGGTATTTAAATTTGTACTCTGATTCAATTCTTTGAGTGTCTGTTTGGGAAAGGGCTGTACAGAAGAATTCAGATTTGTTTGAGTTGATTTTGAAATTAGAGTGAATGCCATAAAGGGAAAGTTCCTCCATGAGGAAAGGCAATGAGCGGATAAGGTTAACAGAATGTCATCCGCATAGAGGGTAATTTTGTATTCCGAGGGCCAGTGTGGATGCCGCATATGTGTTTATTTTGCCCGATTCTGGAGGCTAGGACCTCCATAGCCAAGACGAATAAAAGAGGTGAGAGCGGACAACCCTGACAGGGTGCCATTATGGATAGTGAAGGGGGATGATAGGGTATCATTTAAAGCAATTTTGGCTCTTGGATTATTATAAAGGGCGAATATCTTGTTAATAAAGGTGTCAGGGAATCCGAATTTTAGTAGTGTTTGCTTGAGAAAATTCCAGTTTAGCCTGTCAAAAGCTTTTTCTGCATCCGTGGATGCTATTATTGAGGGGATTTGGTGTAAGGAGGTGTATTCAATTAGGTTGAGAATTTTGGTAGTGTTATCGCGGGCTTCACGGCATGGGGTAAATCCTGCTTGGTTTATATGAGCGAGGGAGGGGAGAATCCTATTCAGTCTGGCAGCCAGTACTTTAGCGTAGATCTTAACATCTACATTTAATAAAGAGATGCGTCTGAAATTTGCTGGACAATCTGGCATTTCCCCCCCGGTTTGGGCAAAATGGATACATGCGCCTCCAACATGGAAGTTTGGAAGGATTTGGTAGAAGAGGTGTGGTTTAACATATGTTGTAAATGTGGTAGAAGAATGGGCAAAAAGGTTTGATAGTATCTTACTGAAAAGCCATCAGGACCTGGGCATTTCCCCTTAAGTTGTTTGATGGCAATGGTGATTTCTGAATGTCCGGAGTAGTTTTAACTGTAGTGTTGTCTGGCTTTTTGAGGTCATGAATATATGATTTGTCTTTTACGTTTAAGGGCTCGAGCCAGGAGTTTTCCTGCTCTATTCCCTTCATAATAAAATATTTGCTTAGTTCTTATGTGTTTCTTCTGGTGTTCTATAGAAAGGAGTGTGATTTCTGCCAGAATTTGGGTATTTGAAGGGTCTTGTTTATGATTAACCCCTTAACGACTCATGTCGTACAGGGTACGTCTTGCACAAGCTGGTCTTTAAAGACCAGCCACGTACCCTGTACGACATTAGGGGTTTGAAGCGGCTGGAAACGATCCTGATCGCTTCCAGTCGCTTTCCGGTTATTGCAGTGATGCCTCAATATCGAGGTATCCTGCAATAACACCCCTTGGCTATCCGATGCAGAGAGAGCCACTCTGTGGCCCTCTCTGCACCGGACATCGATGGCCGGTATCGTTGGTGGGTGGGAGCTGCAGTGGGAGGCGGGTGGGCGGCCATCGATGTGACCTATAA
>CAJPDP010705624.1:0-11590 GCA_905336975.1 Bombina variegata variegata
ATAGTCACCTGCACACACAGATATCCCCCTAAAATAGCTAAAACTAAAAACAAACTAAAAACTACTTCCAAAAATATTCAGCTTTGATATTAATGAGTTTTTTGGGTTCATTGAGAACATGGTTGTTGTTCAATACTAAAATTAATCCTCAAAAATACAACTTGCCTAATAATTCTGCACTCCCTGTATGAGTATTATGTCCCTTTAACCAAAAATGACATTCATAGAATGCATAGGACATACTCTTTATCATAAGGCAACAAAAAAAAGAAGAGGGTAGGGCTCTCAAAATTATTTAACTCCCCAGCAAAAGGAGTATTTAAGTTACCAAATGTCCAGTGGTACAACTGGACAGCATTAGCAAAATTGCGCTATACTGGGTGACTGATTCTGGACATTTTATAATCAAAGAGGTTTCATTGGTATATTTACCATTCACAGGAATATATTGACTACCTAACTGGATATTTAAAGGCCCCATATTGGCCTGGAAAAAAAATCTCTGCATTTTGGGGGGCATATGGCTCCTATTTTAAATTACTTCCTTTATGTGGAAATTTAAATTTTACCTTGAACCCCTTTAAACATTGGGCTTCCAAAGGCTTAACTATAGGTCAGATGGTTGACTGTTCTCAAAAATGTATTCTCACATTTGAGCAGCTGCAGGAAAAATTTGAGATACCTAGGCGACAATATTTTGCAAATTTACAAGCCCAGAATGCTTCCTGTTGGGGAACGTCCCACTGTTATATATTATTTTCTCTCTATTAACAGGGACTTCGGTCTATCTCGTTAATGTATGAAGTATTGTTGGGGGAAAAAAAAATAGAAATATAACACAGTGCCCTATAAAATAATAAATTCTAAATCAGGATACAGTCCAAGGTTTATACACGAATGTCCAGATCTTCTTATATCCAATTTCAGATGACCTAAAAAATAAAGGTAAGTATAATAGTGAAGTTCTGTGATAACATATGTACGTAATGAATTTTAGGACCGTACTCACACACTAGAGAGCTAATGACTGAGCTCTGAGTAATATGCGCATATACTGTATGTATCCCACTCAACCACTGGCAAAGCAAGAAGAGACCACAGGATCCAAGAAATTTACATTTATTAAAAATATATACCATAAAATTGCACAACAAGCACACAGGCAGTAGTTAAGGCAGTAGTCAAGGACCAGTAACAGTACAGAGTGGATATACAACTGAAAAAACACCTTGTGCTATACAGGGTTCTCAGCTGATTACATATCAGTTCAATTCCGTCACTTTGTAAGTCCTGCCTTATGTGCTGTGTCCAAAACAGGTAAAACCTTCGACATGCGTTTCCCCCTTAAAGGCTTATATGTCCAATTTTATGGTATATATTTTTAATAAATATACATTTCTTGGATGGATGAGTGATGAGTTATAATTTATTATAGGCTGAGGAGAGTGTGCCTTTAGATTGGGATAAACTATAACACAAGTGTTCAAAGATTTTAAGTTCACTGGATATGTTTGTTTTATGAGGATGATGGGAGAGAAAATGGGACAATTGGAAATATTTGTATCAATTGTCAAATATATAGCCAACACATATCTATACGAGTGTTATGTGTTCTCTTATGACCAGAGGTATCACTTGACACTTAGCAGTATTCTACACCTTCACCTGGAACTGAATGGGTCACCTTGGCGAGATATGTTGGTAAACAGAAATCAGACAGGCAGCAAGTAAAGTCTAATCACTGTTCTGTTTATTATAAGGCATAACATAATTTTATAGAAAATGGTTACAGTATATGGGATTAAACAGTCAGACCATTTTACACAGTCTAGTTTAGAACAAAGAACCATAGTAAAATATATGAGTAGTAAGGAGGATACTGGTGGACAAACAGTTTTAGATAAGTGTTTCCAGGCACATCCCCAAAGACATAGCAAGGCCACTCTTGAGATACAATTGTTGCATATGAAACTAAAATTCTAACCTCAACATATTTCTCACAGCATAATAAACCACATTATAATTAAATTTAATGAACTAATCTTAAAATGGTGTTTACACAAAATGGTGTCAGTATGGTTAGATATATATTCTTACAACAAGACTTCAATCTACCGTCCTGTAAAACAGAATAACAAGGAACTAAATGATTTATAGTGTTGTTAATCAAGGTATCAAGGGGAAGCTTTAGTGGGAGAGCCGGAAAAAACTGTCAAAATTCACTGTGATAAGAGACGGCCTTCAAGGGCTTAGAAATTAGCATATGAGCCTACCCAGGTTTAGCTTTCAATAAAGAATACCAAGAGAACAAAGCAGATTTGATGATAAAATTAAATAGGAAAGTTGCTTAAAATTGTAGGCCCTATCCAAATCATGAAAGTTTAAGGTATCATGGATTTTGATTTAAACTTTTGAATGCATTTATCCCATAGTAGGAAAGAATAAGATAGATTTGTTAATGAACTCTCCATGGGAAGAAGGCAGCCAACATATTCCCCCTAATTGTGCACTTTCAACTAAATCATGTTCTATTTGGATCCATTCTTTATTAGGGGAATTTTTGCAACAATCATGAACTCTTACAAAAAAAGAAGCCATCCTATAATAATATGTTTTGGGACTCCAATGCCTCCCTGGTCCTTAGGTCTATACAGTGTATTCCTTAGGTCTATACAGTGTATTAGTTGCTATCCTGTGGCGAATATGTTTCCAAATAAAAGAATTAAGTCGTTTTTGAAAGTCAAAGGTCTCATCTGGGAGAGGAATTGACAAAGTCTAAAAAAAATATTAAAAAAAACGGTGCAGGATTATAATTTTTACTGCATTCACCCTCCCCAGTCATGATATGGGTTTACTCTCCCAGTTTGTTTGTTTTAATAAAACGCTTTATTGAATGAACATAAAGAGTATTACATCCGAGATAATATACGTTTACAGAGTCATTTCAGGTGATGTAATTACAAGTCAGAGTTGCTACAACATAAGCTAAACTAACAAGATATAAGTCTGTACAATTTGTTTGCTCATTGTTTATACATGTCCTACTTGCTTTGTATTTTTTTCTGTGTACAGTTTGTTATAACTGCAGATTTTCCAAGTAGGATCATTTATTTACGCTTGAACCAGCAGTGAAGCAAATGTATGGGTTTCTGCTCCAAAGACTGTCGGACAGACCTATGCCAATCAATCAGTGTACTCTTGCCACTGTTTGTCTCAGAAAGAAGAAAGGAAGGAAAAGGAAGGAGGATGTGTAGGATAAGATAAAAAAAGGGGGGAGACTGGGGGTACAGAAAAAAAAGAAAAAAAAAGGAAACAACACCTCTCATGCCTTAAGCCGGGGGTCCAGTGTCTACAGGCGAAAAAAAACAAACCCTATACCTCTTTGCCTTCCCATATTAGTGTCATGTATTCATGAATCTCTATTTTCCCGGCACTCAGATAATGAAACCTCTCAAGACCCAGCAGATCCCAGACCCTGGTCCTCCACTCGCCCATTCCTGGCACAGTTAACGATTTCCAATATTTCGGAATGAGACCTTTAGCGCAATTCAGCATCAGAAGAAATAGTTGTCGCTTAGCCTCCATAGCTATTTTAGGCATTTCGTGATAAATCAGATAGTTAGGATTAGGGGGTAAGATGACATTCAAAAGTCTGCTGCTCTCACAGAGCACAGCCTCCCAGAAGGGTTGTATTAAAGGGCATTGCCACCAAATATGTAAGAATGAGCCCTCCATTCCGCAGCCCCTCCAGCACTCCCCACTCAAATGTGGGTATTTTTTTTAGTCTCTGTGGGGTAAGATACCACCTACTCAAGAATTTAAAATGCATTTCCTGTAGTCTTGCCGAGACCGAGGCCTTTTTTGCTTTGCCAAAGATTGTCAACCAGGATTTCACATCAATATCGGAACCCAGCTCCCTCTGCCCAGCAGCCACATAGGAAGGTACCACTGTCTCGTTTTCCACCAGCAACATTCTATATAGGAGCGAGATTAGGTGTTGAGGAGCGTTTGCGGTGGTACAGAGCATCTCAAAAGGCGTTTTCTGCCTGCTCAGGGAGTCCCTATCTTTCAGACTGTTGAAATAATGATTTAACTGTGCCACTCGGAACCAAGAGGAAAACATATCCTGATTCCATTCCATCAAGCCTTCCTGTGTTTTGAGTTTACATTGACTGATGGCATTTGATATAGCTGCCTCAGCCAATGAGTAAGATGAACCCGGATTATGCGCCCTGTTTTCCAGACCGTTTTCGGGATTTTCTCGCACTGGAGTAACCGGCGAGACAATGGTTGAAAGATGGCTCTCCACCTTGAGTATCCTATCCCAGCACCGGAGGACATCCTTTATCAGAGGATATAGTGATATACAGCTCAGTTTTTATCCATGCAAGTGATCCGACATTGCCCCTACAGAGTATCTCCCTGTCTATTCCTATCCAAGCCTTGTTAGTTGATCCCTGGCTCCACTCCACGATACGTTGAAGATTTATTGCCCTACCGTACTCCCTAAGAAGAGGAACACCAGCCCCGCCCCTATTTCTGGGAAGGTACATTGTCTTTTTACCAATCTTTGGTTTCAAGCCATTCCAAATATATGATTTAATCTCGGATTGAATCTGTTGAATAATGTGTTCAGCTACTGCTAAAGGAATGGTTTGCATGACATAAAGTACTCTAGGTAAGATGTTCATTTTTGCAACGTGAATTCTTCCCATCCAGGAGATGGTTTTGTTTTCCACATTGCAAGATCCCTTGAGATTTCATCCCTGATGCGTTTGTAGTTCAGATCTGCGATTTCTTTCACCGAGGGGGCCAGCATAATGCCCAGATATTTTAAGTGCTTCTGAACAATTTTGAGGGGACAGCGGTATATCTGATTCTCGAACGTCTCATGAGGTATGGTGATATTTAAGATCTCAAATTTAGTAGGGTTGAGCAGGAAATCTGAGACTCGCCCGTAAGCTTCAAACTCCGCCAACGCGGCCGGCAGAGAAGATGCACCGTCTGCGAGCGTCAACAAAACGTCGTCAGCATACATTGCTAACTTATGCTCCACTCCTCCTACCACAATACCTCGAATGCTGGGATTGGCTCGTATCTTGCTTTCCACTACTTCCATAACAAGTGCGAAGAGCAGGGGTGAGGGGGGACACCCCTGCTTTGTGCCATTGGTAATTAGAAAGGGTGTGGAAAACATACCATTAACCCGGACCTTGGCGTTGGGGTTGGAATACAATGAAAACACATAGTTTATAAAATGTTCCCCAAACCCCATTTTCACCAGAGTATGACTCATAAATGACCAATTAACCTGGTCAAATGCCTTCTCCGCATCCGTCGACACAAGAATCAATGGTGCGGAGTTGGCATGTGCAAAAGAAATCAGTTGGATAACCTTGAGAGTATTGTTGCGAGCCTCTCTTGCAGGAATAAAACCCGCTTGGTCTGTAGAGACTAACTGGGGTAGAAATTTTTTAAGTCGGTTAGCTACAATCTTTGCCAGTATCTTAATATCAGAGTTAAGCAAAGAAACAGGCCTGTAGCTGCCCGGTTGATTTCCTGGTTTGTCCGGTTTAGGGATGACTGAGATGAAGGCCTCCAGCATCGAGCGTGGCAAAGTAGGAGTCTCTGAGAGTTGATTAAACATATGGAGCATATGGGGTGTCAAAATATCCGCGAATGTTTTGTACTAACGGACGCCAATCCCGTCAGGGCCTGGGCTTTTGCCAACCGGCAGACCCCCTATAGCGTTGAGGATCTCCTCAGCCATGATGGGGGCTTCCAATTGATCCGCCTCCGCGTTAGACAGTCTCGGCAAATCCACACTTGCCAAATAGTCCAAGACCTCTAGCTCAGAGATCTGCCTATTTTGATGCTCTCCTTAATCTCCAATTATTGGATGTAAGTTATAAAGAGATTCATAAAATCTTCCAAATGCATTTGCAATGGATTGCCCATCTTTATGTAACTCCCCATCTCCATCAGACATCTCATAAACATATGAGCTCAATCTGTTACGGGCCAAGGCCCGGGCCAAAAGCTTCCCCGCTTTATTGCCGTGTTCAAAAAATTGTTGTCGTAATATCAGTGCCTTTTTATGCTGTTTTACTTGTAAATGGCGCAGCAAGGCGGACCTGGCAAGTTCCAGTTCCTCCTGTAACACCCTATCGGCTGGTGAGTCTTTGTGTGCTAACTCTTTTTGAGTCACCTGCGCTACAAGGCTTTTGTATAAATCTCTCTTAGTTTTGCGCAAAGCTGCGCTATGTCTAATCAATAACCCTCTGAGTACACATTTATGCGCCTCCCAGATAGTAGTACTGCTTAGGGTTTCATCTGTATTCAAACGGAAGTACTCTTCAATGATTGTGCATATTTCCTGCTTTAAAAGTTGCTTGTCTAATAAACCTTCATCCATCCTCCAAACATAAGGAGTTACCAGTGTGTTTGGCCAATCAATAGTACACCTGACCGGAGCATGGTCCGACCAAGTGATTGTGTTGATGCCACTGCCCGTCGTGATAGCTAGACCCGACGAGTCTGTAAAGAGATAGTCAATCCTTGTGTACTTCCTATGTGGGTGCGAGTAAAAGGTGTAATTCCTGGCTGCAGGGTGAAAAGTACGCCAGATGTCATGTAGAACATGATCTTTCAGGGACTTAATGAGGTGTTTGGTCACTTTGTGGGGAGTGCTGGAGAGACCGTCAGAGGTATCCAAGGCGGGGTTCAGCGATACATTAAAATCCCCTCCTAGATAAAGAACTCCCCTCTGTACCTCTAGGATTTTATGCATAATATTTTTGAGGAATATATCTTGTGCTCTATTCGGGAAGATATCTACCATTGGGATCTCTGAATGCTTGTTCCATTTGAAAGGGTGTAGTAGAGCGAAATAGTATGCCCACCCCATTCTTCTTTGAAGGCCCTGATGCAAAATACGCCACTGGGAAATGCCGGTTAAACCATTTAGGTTCTCTGAGCCTGGAGAAGTGCGTCTCCTGAATTAGTATAATGTCACCACCTAGCCTATGTAGATCCCGAGTGATTAGCGAGCGCTTCCCTGGGCTATTAAGGCCTTTGGTATTTATGGTTAAGAGGTCAATGAGATGTCTCTTTGCCTGTGAGTTAGAATTTGCCATTTGTGAAGTGAGAGGTATATGTGTGGTGAGAAAAAAAAAAAAAAAAGGGGGAAAGAGGGGGGAAGGGGAAGGGGAGTGAGGAGAGAAAAGAAGAAGATTAGTAATAGGGAAGAAAGGAAAAAGAACCCGTTATAGAAATAACAGGGTATTAAGGGAGTGAAGGGGGAAAGGTTATCTAGGTGATAAGAATGAAGAGGGTTGGGGAGATTGGAAGATAGGGTGATGGTATTACTCAAGATAAGAGGTGTTATGAAACCCTCCTAATTTCTCAGTCAAATCTGGGGGAAGAGATTTAACCAGGTTATCTGAAAGTAAAATCAATAAAGTTATACAACAGGGGGTAGTAACCCCATTACTCTCATGCATTGATATATTAACCTTAATATTTATCTTTGTGGGTGAATGTAACCCATTAACATTTTTAACAGAACTGTAGTTAGAACCTGAACAATAACAAGAATGGAACCATGTAATCAAACATTACTCTATAGCTTTCCCTCATTAAGTAAAGAAAAAAATATCCCCTGATCAAGGTTTAAATATAAGCATACGTCCTGTATTACCCTCCTGCCTATATTAAGCGTTTACCCAAGTGTCTTCATGGCAGGGGGTAAGTCTAGAATATCAAACAGTAAGTTATTTATATATTCAATATGTAGCCATTTAAGCATAGCGTTTCTATAAACTTTAAAATATCCTTTGGTGAGGGTCTAATCTACCCGATTATGTAAAAGTGCTCATGGGCCCATATAATGCGCCCTTAAATATATAATAGCTTATACAAGGCATGTCTGCCCTTTATAAAATGTCTCTGCGCAATAGATCCTATATTTTGTGCTGACAGAAGGGGCAACCAATAATTAACAGGTGGCTCTCAAATGTATTCAGTGTGTGTGCAGATACATTTCATAACAATCTTCTTATCCACATTTGCTTAACGGTGCATTACTAAGGTATTATTGCTAAACTTATATAACATCAGTCTATGTTGTATACTGCAATCCTTCCTCTGTGGGTTCCGTCCATGCAGCGATCAAAGTCAGGGGTATCCAAGCTGCAAGCTTAAGTTCAGAGGTATTCTGCTATATGGTGAAGGGAAAGCTAGTGTAGCAGTTTATTAGTTACATCTAACAGAGGGCACCAACATTTTTAGGCCTGAACCATTAATAGGAAAATTAAACCATACTTAACTGTCCAGAGATAACGTTCAGGCGAAGAGAGAAAAAAAGTACCTCGGGAAGAGGTCAGCTTGAGAGTCCAGCGCTCACCAAGCTATGCGATAATGTCCTACTGAGCACATCAATAAGTTGATCTGTGTGTTAAATGGGCCGTGGGACTTCTTCACCTCGGCACTCCCTGGGTCCAGGTTGAGCCGGTACTGCCGCTCTGTTTAGTGGTCTGATCTTTAATCCCAACGCTTGGTTAAAGGCAGGGAGGTCTGTAGGAGATTTAAAAATAGCTGTCGTGCCATCTTTAGAAGCGATTATACAAGTGGGAAACCCCCACCTATATTGAATTTGCTGCTCCTTGAGTTTAGATGTGATATAACGCAGGTCCCGCCGCTTCTGGAGTGTTGCTGGACACAGGTCCGTGAAGACCTGTATTTCAGCTCCTTCGTACATCAGTGGGTGCTTGTTCCTGGAGTGTCGCAGAAGTTCCTCCTTGTCTCTGTAGGATAAAAGCTTAATAATAATGTCTCTAGGTGGGGCTCTGGCTGGTGGTCTGGGCCTAAGTGCACAATGAGCTTGTTCTACTTGAACCTCCGCTGCATTTGGGGCATTTTTAAGAAATTTAAATAGTTCTTGGATGTAGTGGCCAATATCAGATGGGTTTACTGTTTCTGGCACTCCTCGGAGCCGCAGATTGTTGCGCCGGCTCCTATTCTCCAAGTCTTCAATTCTATCTGTCAAGCTTTGCACTACTGCCACTTGTGATTGAATGCAGCTTGTCTGATGTTGGAGATCTGAACGCAATGCTTCTTGCGCTTCCTCAACCTGGGAGACTCTGTGGTCAACAGCTACAATGTCTTTTTTTAGCTCGCCAAACATGAGTTTAACATTCATCATAGCCTCCTTTATGTCATTTTTAGATGACAAATGTTTAATATCATCTTTGGTGATGTAGCCATGCTGTGTGATATCTGCGCCTTGTGATTGTGCTGCTGTAGATTGACCGCCAGGGTCAGATGGATCTCTATTAGTGCATGTATTCTGATCTGGTGGAATTAGATAGCTCTCCATGTTTGTAGACTGGAAACCTTTTGTAGGCTTAGATATTCTTCTATTAGACATCTCCAACCAGATATCTTTATTAGCAAGTGAGCACTAATTCCTTTTTCTCACCCAGCTATTAACTGCAGTCAAATTAAATATATTTGTAGCTCCAGGTTACTGCACCTCTTGACCTCCTTTAACGTTAATGTAGTTAGATATAAATTAATACCCCAGCACTTTCAGTCCATATATGCCCAAATGGCTCTCCTCTGTTAACACAGTACTGTTTATAGTCGTTCCTCACAATACTTTCCCCTCTTATCCTTTCTCTGCAACAGGTTGCAGTCTTGTGCTAAAGAGGCCCGCAGAGGCCGTTACCTGCTACGGAATCCGTGCTCTCCCAGCAATCAGCAGTCACCACCAGCAATGATGCGACTCTCCCAGCACTCGCAGCAGTCAGCCGTGCCGTTAGCCAGAGGAGGCCCACAGTTTCAGTTTGCTTCTAACGCCGACTGCCATTCTGCGCTTCTGCCAGCCTGAAAGAGCTTGTGCTGTTACCTCTCTGATTCTCAGCCGGTCGGCCAGGTAGTGTGTAATCCGACCTGATGTCCGTGGTCGGAAGCCTTCAGTATGCGCGCTGTTGAAGTGCTGGCACCTTCAGTGTGTGACATACCTAGTTTCTGCTTAGGCCCAAATGCACCTCAGCTCCGTTACTCCGTGCTTGTTGTGAATGCTTGACCTATTGGGGTCCAATTAACAGGATTAGGCGCCAAACTTGTTCAGGGGTGCTTTAAATAAAGTGATCTAGTGTCTAACCCGCTGTGGGTTACTTCATCCCTAGTATGAGAGATTTGAAGCTTCAGAGCTCGTCTAGTGTGCGGCCATCAGCTAGAGTGGCCAGGCTCCGCCCCCCTACTCTCCCAGGTTTTTAATAGAGATTTAGTATCTTGTAACAGACAACAGTTGTAATTCAAAGATATCAATTTGGAATGAATCAGGGATACTTGGACACACAAATATCTAATAGCTTCTTGTTGAACACAGAAATTATATTAAATTTCAATACCTAATAATTCGGACTTTGTGGAGTTTATATGAATATCTCCTATAAATATCTAAACTATGCTTAAGGACAGGGATCGATTCACTAGGGTCAGTTAAAGTTAAGAACATCGGAATAAAAAGCCACTTTAATTTTTTGGTACCAATCTGAAGTCCCCTGATGTCTACATTGATTCTAATAAATGTTGCTGGGACTTCCAATAAAACAAGACAAATAATAATGGGTACAAAGGGCATACTTGGCGGGTGCCATTGAATATCTGAAATGGCTGGGATACAGAGTCATTAAGCATAATTTTTGTCGAAAGGAGCTTGATACAAAGTGAATATTTTATTGATAAATGGCTCATCAAAACCAAAATTTAATAGGGAAAGTTTTGAAAAGGACCAGTTAAGTCTATCAAATGTTTTTTCAGCATCCATCGATATAAACGCCATGGGTACCTTTCAGGTGGTAGAATAGTCCATAAGTTGTAACTTTTTACAGTATTATCACAAGCTTTCCTGAGAGCGGCAAAGCCTACTTGATTGGGGTGTATTAAAAGTGGAAGGATTCTATTAATCTGTGTTGCTTAGATTTTAGCGTAGATTTTAATATCCACGTTCAGTAGATTGGGCTAAAATTAGGTGGGGTATTCTGGGTTTCCCCGGTTTGGGAATTACTACAACATTAGCTTCTAGCATAGAAGGTAGAAAAGGTTGAACGTTTGTCACCGCCTGGAAAATCTTTGCTAGATTGAGGGTAAGTAATTGGGCAAAGCTTTGATAATATTTGGAGGAAAATCCATTGGGACCGCATCTTTTTCCTTGTTTAGGGTTCGGATGATATCTAAGATTTCAGAAGATGTGATAATGGAATTTAAGTCCTGTATTTATTCCTGAGTCAGTTTAGGTAAAGGACATTTCTCAAGATAAGTTATTAATTGAGACCTGCCAGTTGATGTCTGATTTGGATCTTCGGCCGGGTGATGTCTGATTTGGATCTTCGAGATCAGGGTTCTTCAAACCACGTTTCAGGACCCATTACTGGTGTGTTGCAGGAGAGAGTGTGAGGTGTGTGTGTTGTAGGAGAGGGTGTGTGTGTGCTGTATGAGAGTGTGTGCGCTGTATGAGTGTGTGTGTGCAGTATGAGAGGATATGTGGAGACTGGAGACTGCAGCTTCTTCCAGCCTGCTCTCC
>CAJPDP010705688.1:0-10761 GCA_905336975.1 Bombina variegata variegata
TAGGAGTCAGGGATGTCGGGGGCAGCAGATTAGGGGTGTTTAGACTTGGGGTTTATGTTAGGGTGTTAGGTTTAAACGTAACTTTTTTTTTCCCCATAGACATCAATGGGGCTGCGTTACTGAGCTTTTCATTCCGCGATTGCAGGTGTTAGGTTTTTTTCTAACCCGCACTCCCCATTGATGTTTTCGGGGAAAGCGTGCACGAGCACGTCAAAGCAGTTCTTGTATTTTGTGTGGTATGGAGCTCAACGCAACCATATCACACACACAAGCCGGCTGTTTAAAAAACTTGTAATGGCAGCGCAATGGAGTGTGAAATAACGCAACTTTTGTTGCATTCGTTTCGCACCCCGTTGCGCCCATAACTTGTAATCTACCAGTATATGTTTGTTAAACAGACACAGACAGTCGCAACAAGAGTGTAGGCTACTCTAGCAGCTTAAAAAAAATCATGGTGTGGAAGGCAGGCAGTTTGTGGACACAGGAGCAGAACAGTACTATCATCAAAGTCTCAGTAATAGGCGCTGAAACCTTGGCTCCTTCACCCTAGAGGTGGACAAAAGATTTAATAAAATTTTTGTTTGTTAAACCGACACAGACAATCACAGCAAGAGTGTAGTAGCTTCAATAAACTCATAGGGGTAGATTTATTAAGCAGTGGATGCTGCAATCTACCCCGAAGTTTCCAGCTGGCCGGAAACTTAAGTTAAAAAGTAGCGGTCATAAGACCGCTGCTGCTTAACTTTTCCCCCACCTCTGAGGTTGCGGACTGCAATCATCCCGATCCGATACCATCGGGATGATTGACACCCCCTGCTAGCGGCCGATTGGCTGCGAATGTGCAGGGGGCGGGATTGCACAAGCTTTTCACCAGAAATGCTTGTGCAATGTTAAATGCCAACAGTTTTTGCTGTCAGCATTTAGCAATGTCGGACGGACATGATTCACTACAGCGAATCATGTCTGCTCACCATATGATAAATCGGCCCCATAGTGTGGAAGGCAGGCAGCTTGTGAAAAATGCAGCATAGCAGTACTATCATCAAAGTCTCAGTAATTGGCGCTGAGACATTTGTTTCTTCACCCTAGCAGTGGGCAAAGGATTAAATTAAATATTGTCACAAGAGTGTAGTATTTGTATTTATGTTTTTGTATATACAGTAAGTCTGTAAATACATATATACACATATAAATACATAATTACATATGTAAACACAGATAAACATATATATAAACATACATAAACGTCTATAGACATGTATATGTACGTATTTCAATGTTAAAGCCCTTTGTCTGCCTTTTTTTTTTAACACCTGAGACTTAATATGTTTGAGCCCTTATACATTTTTTGTGCAATTTTTTTAAAAATAATTTTTATTAGATGATGTTTTTATGAGTGTAACTGTAGTTTGTAAAGTATTTTTGATGTGTTTTGTGACACTTTTTTGCTTTGCAAAACAGTTAAGCAGAGCTCTGAGGATGCAGTAATTAAGTAATTATTCTAGCATAAATCGCGATTACGCTCAAGGGATCATTTTTACTTTCAACTTGTAATACAAGCAGAAAACCCGACACGCTCAAACACCCGCTTAGAACCCCTTATCGCTTGCGCGTAACTGTTAACGCAACTCATAATCTGGCCCAAAAATGTTTTAACGTTAAATAATAGTAATTCACTATTTCCTTAACTGGATGTGCATTTAAATTATACTCAATGTCTTATTTACTCCCTTTGTATTATTATACATATTACATTACCAGTAGCGTATTTAGGTTTTCTGCTGCCGTAGGCACTCAGAATCCCCCCCCCCCCCTGGATTTAGGCCATTTTTGGCCATATAATTTTTTTTGGGCAGGGAGTAATGTGATTTTTTTGTAGTCATAGGATAACAATCTACAGCATACAGATTCAGTTAAAGTGTAAGATAGTGATACTGTATAAACACATCCAGGTTGTTAGAAGTACTGTTGTGAGATCTCTGTAGCAACAGCCTATAACACCCTGTCTGAGCAAAGTGCTTTCATTTAATCCTTATTTCATCTATTAAACAACCCTGTAACATAAATCTAAGTTTGTTCTAGGGCTTAATTAAAAGCACTAAAAACAAATCACTGTAAATCCAACACTGTGCACTTTCATATCTTTTGAGTTCCTAAGTAGTATATAAAATTAAGCTTTATAATTATTTGGCCACTGATTTATCTTGATGGCACTGATTTTAAACATGTTCACAGGTATGCAGATAAAGATGGAACTAAAGAACAAGCTACGCTAAAGCTGAAAAGAAAAATAGAAATGAGCTACCGCTCAGCTGAAAAATAAATAATGTGAGGAACATGTTGGTTAGTATATCACTGTAGATGCCTCCATCTTGACTGCAGGAATGTACAGATCTGCACACACTATACTTCTATACTTCTAGACTGATAGTTATGCAAGGCTCATTCAAGAGTTTTAGGGACCCCCCAGGTGACAAGATGTATGGCCTTTTAATATGACAATCACTGTAAGCTCCAGAGAAGCAAATCAACAGATTGATTGCCCAACCGTTCCACATTTTAGTTTGGAAGCTCATTCTGCTGTCCTTCTTGACATACTTTCTTTTTTTAAGAATGGGAACATCTGTCCATGTCTCCTTCCACATCGCCCAACCCCACCAATAACATGAAGACCCTGACTGCATCAAAACAAGCTCTTTCCGGCCCGCTAAACAGACTTCAACACCTACCTCTCCCCTGGTTTTCTGCAACACTGCCCACAGTTATTCTTGACTTGGCCTCTTAGTCCTGGATATTATCGCTCATGTTGGGAGACATGAAACAAACCCCAAAACAGATGTATGTACCTGAGTTGAAGACAGTTTGTTGTTGCCCCGCTGAGCCGCTCTAGTCCTCATTGGCTCCACCACTCCACTGATCACAGTGTGGGTCTCCTCTCCTCCCGATCTCACCAATTGTGTCTCAACTCCAATCCCGTTGCCGTCTGGCCTAAGAGATCACATGATCGTCGAAAAGCCGGTCACATGAACGCACGGCGGTAATCCACCCGTTTAAAATTTAAAAATATTTTTTTTTAAGCAGGCAGCCATATTCAAGTGTGCAGTGTAGTGGAAAAGTGCTGCCCCCCAAAATTTGTCGCCCTAGGCACCGGCCTTGTTGGCCTATCCATAAATAAGCCCCTGTACATTACAAATGATATATTAAAACTGCACCTATTTATTTATTTTCTGTCAGGTAGATTACGAGTTTTGCATTACGGCTTTTAACACTGAAAAATGGCAATTCCAGCATAATGGCCATGAATGCATATTATGAGTCGTGTCGGTATTGCTATACCACAAGCATTTTAGCCTGTAACGCAATGTCCATTCCGCACTCAAAAAAATTGCGTTTTTGCGTGGGATTTTCATAGCGCCGGTATTACAGGTTGTGCGTTCAGGCTAAAATACTTGCGTTACAACCTATACCGACACAATCTATACCTCCATCTGAGAGCAGTAGTTATGAGTTTTGTGTAACAAAAATATTTTACAAAACTCATAACTAAAATGTTACAAAGTACACTAACACCCATAAACTAACTATTAACCCTTAAACCGCCACCCTCCCTCATCGCAAACCCTATATTAAACCTATTAACCCTAATCTGCCACCAACATCGCGACTATTAAATAAAGTTATTAACCCTAATCTGCCGCCCCTGACATTGCCGACACTATAATAAAGCTATTAACCCCTAATCCGCCGCTCCCCGACATCGCCGACACTATAATAAAGTTATTAACCCCTAAGCCTCCGGCCTCCCACATCGCCGCCACTAAATAAACCTATTAACCCCTAAGCCTCCGGCCTCCCCACATCGCCGCCACTAAATAAACCTATTAACCCCTAAACCTCCGGCCTCTCACATCTCCGCAACTAAATAAACCTATTAACCCCCCACATCACAAAACATTAAATTAAACTATTAACCCCTAAACCTAACACACCCTAACTTTAAATTAAAATTACAATATACTGTAACTATCTTTAAATAAATAAAAACTTACCTGTGAAATAAAAATAAAACTACCATTTAACTATAAATTAACCTAACCTTACTATTCTAATAAAATAAAAAAATTCTACCAACTAAAAAATCTAAATTATAAATTTAAAAAAACCTAACACTACGAGAAAAATTAAAAAATCTAAAATTACAAAAAATAATAAACACAAAATTACGAAAAATTAAAAACACTAAACTTACAACGAAAAAAATAAATAAACTAAATTATCAAAAATAAAAACAATTACACCTAATAGCCCTATAAAAATAAAAAAGCCCCCCAACATAAAAACACCCCCTAGCCTACAATAAATTACCAATAGCCCTTAAAAGGGCCTTTTGTAGGGCATTGCCCTAAGCTAAAAATATATTTTACCAGTAATAAAATACAAAGTCCCACAACAGTAAAACCCACCAACCAGCCAACCCCCCAAAATAAAAAAACCTAACTCTGACAAAAACCTAAGCTACCCATTTCCCCTAAATGGGCATTTGTATGGGCATTGCCCTTAAAAGGGCATTCAGCTCTTTTTTATTGCTCTTAAAATGGCATTTAGCTCTTTTTCAAAAGCCCAAACCCTAATCTGGAAAAAAAACACCCCAAAATACCTAACACTAACCCCAGAATATCTACTCACGGACATCCATCTTCATCCAGGCGGCGAGAAGTCTTCATCCAGGCGGCGACATCTTCATCCATCGCGGGGGCATCTTCTATCTTCATCCCGGTGGCGCGGAGTGGCGAAGACATCCAGCATGGAGCGTCCTCTTCATTCAGTCCCCGCCGTACACTGAAGCTTCAATGCAAGGTAGCCATTTTAAAATGGCGTACCTTGCATTCCTATTGGCTGATTTGATTCCTCAAATTCAAATCAGCCAATAGGATGAGAGCTTCTGAAATCCTATTGCTGTTCAAAACAGCCAATAGGATGAGAGCTACTGAAATCCTATTGAATTTGGGCTAAATGCCCTTTTAAGGGCAATGAAAAATAGCTGAATGCCCTTTTAAGGGCAATGCTTATACAAATGCCCATTTAGGGGCAATGGGTAGCTTAGGTTTTTTTAGAGTTAGGTTTTTTTTTTATTTTGGGGGGCTGGTTGGGTAGTAGGTTTTACTGTTGGGGGGACTGTATTTTTTTTTACAGGCAAAAGAGCTGTTTAACTTAGGGCACTGCCCTACAAAAGGCCTTTTTAAGGGCTATTGGTAGTTTATTGTAGGCTAGAGGGTGTTTTTATTTTGGGAGGCTTTTTTATTTTGTAGATTAGATTAGGAGTAATTGTTTTTATTTTTGATAATATCGTTTATTATTTTTTGAAAGCTTAGTGTTTTTTATTTTTTCATAATTTAGTGTTTATTATTTTTTGTAATTTTAGATTTTTTAATCTTTCTCGTAGTGTTAGGTTTTTTTAAATTTGTAATTTAGATTTTTTAATTGGTAGTATTTTTTTATTTTATTAGAATAGTAAGGTTAGGTTAAATTTTAGTTTAATTTTAGGTTTATTTTTATTTCACAGGTAAGATTTTAGTTATTTAAATACAGTTATATTGTAATTTTAATTTAAAGTTAGGGGGTGTTGGGGTTGGGTTTCGGGTTTAATAGTTTAATTTAGTGTTTTGCGATGTGGGGGGCGGCGGTTTAGGGTTTAATAGGTTTATTTAGTTGCGGAGATGTGAGAGGCTGGAGGTTTAGGGGTTAATTGGTTTATTTAGTGGTGGAGGTGTGGGAGGCAAAGGTTTAGGGGTCAATAGATTTATTTAGTGGCGGCGATGTCAGCAAGTGGCGGAATGGGGTTAATAACTTTATTATAGTGTCGGCGATGTTGGGGAGCTGCGGATTAGGGGTTAATAACTTTATTTAGGTGTTGGTGATGTCAGGAGCGGCGGCTTAGGGGTGCTTAGACTAGGGTTTTATGTTATGGTTTTAAGTTTAAACATAACTTTTTTTCCCCATAGACATCAATGGGGTGAATGAACTAGCCTTCATTTTGTTAGCACCTAAGGTACTAAAAGCCTTCTTCTGTATAACATTTTTTTATTTTATTTTATTTTATTTATTTATTTTACAAAATCTTTTATCTCTGATTATATCATTTTTCTAAAACTTGCCTATTTTAGCAGTATGGCTGAACATATGCCTCTCAATTTACGTTGCATTAATATTCATACACAGAAATACACACAAACATTTTTTTTCACATGATGATGTAATTTTACATAGTGAGTAATAAGGAAGCATGCTATGAGGAAGACAAATTCTTATCGCTTAGGAGCTAATATCCCTAGCACCACTTATAGGGCCATTCAACATTTCTTTTAAGGAGGGTTTCAGTAATATGTCCCTTAAATATTTAGGTTATTGCATTAAATAAAATGATTACCTGCAGAATGTGGCATCAGGTAGTTTTAATGAAGCAGCAGTGTACTCTGAAGTAACCAATTTCCATAAGTGTGAAGCTATGAGTATGTATCTAGACAATACACTCTTCTAATGAATTTCATGTTCCTCCAATGTTATTTAGGTACATCACATATTATAGCAAGCACAGATCTGTGTAGGAGACAATTCTTATTGCAATATATAGAAGAGAATGGTGCAGTAGCCCAATAATTGTTAGGAAAATTGCAGGGAACGTAGGAAGATGTTCCAGGTCAAACTAGATTTTATCTTGATGATATAATTTGGTACAGATAAGGATGGGAGAGGTGGTTACAGGTTTCAGTCTCAATTTCTTACAATTAAAGGGATATGAAACATTGTTCCTTTAGTTAAAAAAAATCAAAGTAAACATACAAAGAAAAAAAATTGCATTAAAAAGCAACAAACAGCTTACCTGTTTTCTTGCGAAATAATCACTTAGAAATTCTCAGTGCAGCCCTGCAATTCTATTGTCAAACTATTTTTGCAGCAAAAGTCCTCTAGCGCATTGGGAATAAACTGACTGCATCAATTTTATGGTGTCTCCTAGCAAAACTTTAAAGAAAAATCTTATCCATTAAGAGACCTCAGCTCCATTGTCACAGGAAGTAATAGACACTGCACAAATTATGTTAAACAAGAAATAAAAGGTAAAATCCTTTTTCAATTATGAAAAATAAATTTTGCAATTGTTTCAATTAAGTATAACCCATTGCTTAGTGTTTTATTTATTACAAAAATGGAAAAAAAACTTTTTTATATCCCTTTAAAAGGCTACATAGAGAGCACAAGCAAGATTAACATCAATTAAGTATCCACTTACTCCTTATTTAGTTAGGATTTGTGCCATCAGATAAATTTACAAACTTTATGTAAAAAAAGCAATTGTTTAGTGAGGTTCCAAGGTATATAAAGGGGTATTCTCAAATACTTCAGAACATTCTTCATTGTCCCTACTGGATTTAACTCAAAAGATCTCAGTAGATCTACTGTTTTTACAGAGATACATTTAGGGATATTTTGGATCAAACAAGGGACTTCATACTAACCCAAATTGAATGGGTTCCACTGTTTCTCCAGACCCTGGTAAAATAGAAAAGTTAGTGCTCTGTCAATGGGCAATTTCAGATGGATATAAGGCAAAATGTTAAATATATAGTTCCCTCAATCTTTGAACATTTTGAATTACCAAATTTAGTAATGATTCCAGAGATGTAGCCATACCATATCTCTCCAACTCAAAAAAGTCATATACAAAAAATGGATCAAATTCTACTGGCTCATTACAAGAGGAATTTCCTCATATCTGACAGGAATTAGTAATGTATTTATCTACAGGGTAATGAGCGTGTCTCAGAGATTGTAAAGTAAACTGGACAATCATTGCTCTATAGATTTCAGCATAAAGTGCATCCACAGCTTTATGACTCCTAGGTTTTCAATGAGGGTCTAATGTTATGCAACACATTATATGCATATGCTTGAGGACCATCAAGTGAAATTACGGTTCTGATCTTGACAAAATCAATGGTGTAAATAAAGAATTCTAGATGGCTCATTATTTTTGTGGTTTCCAGAGATCCTCTTGTGGAATGGAACAGGGAGTTCTAGAGGAGGTATAACAAACAGCAAACTGCTTTCCTGTCCAAGCACACATCTTCTTAATGTCAAGTGGAGTGCCGTTTCAGAAAGAAACAACATGGAATCAATGGCTGAGAGGCCCAGCTCACCAGAAACCCTTACTAGAGCAATGGACAGAAAAACAAACTCATCCATTCATCAGTGCTCTTGAAAACGGAATCATATGCAGCACTTTAAAGAAATGTATAACAAGGTCTCTTGGGGTTTAAGCCAATGCAGGTATATTCAGCAATATTCACAAATACATATGTAAATACTCTGCCTCCTAATAAATTATCCTAAAGCACAGTTCACCTGTTGTACTTAAGACAGTACTCTTCGGCAAGTGAAAAACGGGTCAGCAGGTCGAAAGGAACAGAGACAATATCCTTATCAGGCTTCAGGACTCAGGAACTCACCAACTCAAACCCACTCATCGCGGAATGCCTCCGGTAGCTCCGCCCATCATGCTGGTACTCGCCATCTCTCACTCGTAGTGTATCCCAAAGAACTCTGCTGCCGGAACAAGCTCCTCCCACTGTCTGGACAGGTGCACTGTGTGTCGACCAGTAGAGGCAGAGAATAGAGAGAACGCGTGTCCGTGTAACTGCAATCGATAACCCTGTGCTAAATCGGCTTATGCATATAATCCTCTGGTTCCTCTGGCTTGTCTTACCCAAATATGACTGCTTGCTGCAGACCCAGGCAGATACGGTACAGAAATCAATAGAAGAAGAAAAGTCCAGTACTCCAATAAAATTCCAACATTTTTATTGAAACAGGCTCTCCAACAACATGGCAGATAATAAAATCATCAGATGGAGAGCCTGTCTCAATAAAGTCGTTGGAATTTTACTGGAGTGCTGGACTTTTCTTCTTCTATTGATTTAAGAAAGCAATGAGACTTAACTTAGTAGATTAACTCTCTCTAGTATTTTAATCACCTCCTACAAAACAAACAACAATTAAGTACTAGAAACTAACTGTAAGTTTGTAAATTCAAATATAAAAGAACACATACCTTTGTAAAAGTTTAGTCTCGCTATTAAGATGAATATAAACTTGCATAAGCTGCTTAAATGCAGATGGAAGGGTAATCCAGAGTTAAGGTAATCAAAGTCAGATAGTCCGAGTCAATGCATCACAGGGAAAATCAACACAAAACCCACAAACAAGTCATAGTCATGAACCAAATCAGTCAGGGGAAACAGAAGTCAAACCAATATGTCCAACTAGTAATTGCCGGAGTAGTGGAATTAATATAATACACAAGCAACCACATGCTGAAAACATGTATAGTATGCCTTACTACAGCAGGAATTGAAATCGCTCTTCTAGTCAAGTGCCTGTTATAACAGCAGGGTACACAGGCCTTGCTGTTATTGTACTGTCTGAGTGTTTTTAGATAGTTGCATGGTTAGGGCATCAATGCTGTCTACTACTCATTTGCAATATTTTTCATTTGTTTTGGTTATAAATGTAAAGCTAGAACCAATTTGTAGATGCTAGACACAACACACCCTTATACAAAACACCCATGTACAAAAAATTAAAAAACTTTGCTTGGGAAGATCTGATGTGAAAAGGGTCATACGGAAGTAGATGAGGGCACAGGATCAAATAGTCTGATGGAACAGGTCCAGAAGCTAGAAGAATAGACAACATAAGGAAAACAGACCAGATTCAGCATAGTAGAACCAACTAGTAAAGTGTCAATACCATTATAGCTAAAATCACATGAAATATCTGGACGGTGAAATGGGGGAACACTGGAGCTGAGGGCAGACTATGGGGTAGGGGAAGATAATGGCAGGTTTTTACTTGTTAAATAGCCAAAATAACCAAGCACTTATTAGAGTAATTATTTGGATTTATAGGTAAAGATTTAACAATGGCACACATTAAACATTGGTGTCACTGCATCACTTTACATACAAATACAATAATCAATTTAATTGTCACACCACTCAGAGCAGTCTCTAAAATTTCTTACACTATTTAATGCATCTCTTTGATGCGCTCAACAAATAACCGATAATAATAATAATAATTGAAGTAGAATTCCTATAGGATGTCTGCAGCATAGAAACATAGAATTTGACGGTAGATAAGAACCAAAAAGGCCCATTAAGTCTACCTATATTACGTTACTTTTTTCTTAGGATAGTCTTATGCATGTCCCAGGCATTTTTTAATTAATTTACAGTCTTTCGGGTAGATTACGAGTTTTGTCGGTAAAGCTGTGCGTGGCTAACGAGCAGTTTATGCTCACCGCTCACCTACAGACAGCGCTGGTATTACGTTTTTTTTTTTAAACCCGGTGAGCGGAGAGCAAAATTTTGCTCCACATCTCACCTCAATACCAGCGCTGCTTACGGTAGCGGTGCTCGTTCACGATTTCCCCATAGGAATCAATGGGGCAGAGCAGGCTGAAAAAAAGTCTAACACCTGCAAAAAAGCAGCATTCAGCTCCTAATGCAGAAGTTCAATCCTATTGGCTGATCCAATCAGCCAATAGGATTGAGCTGGCATTCTATTGGCTGATTGGATCATCAGCCAATAGGATTTTTTCTACCTTAATTCCGATTGTCTGATAGAATTCTATCAGACAATCAGAATCTAAGGGACGCCATCTTGAATGACGTCACTTAAAGGTACCTTCATTCAGCTTTAGTC
>CAJPDP010706151.1:0-11090 GCA_905336975.1 Bombina variegata variegata
AAAATAAAAAATTGTGTTCAGTGTCCCTTTAAGTTTTTAAACTATGTTATTGATGTTAAATTTTGCTCTGTATATTGTATAATAATTTTTTATATTTTTTATATGTTTTTAATTTTCTTTAAATGAATTACGTAATAGAGCATATCTAATATGATATATTTTCACTAGAGTTTATATTTTTCTACACATTTATATATATATATATATATATATATATATACACTTTATTTATATTTTTAAATCATATTTTTTTAAACAAAACATTTCTTCACTTATGAAATTGTATAAGGATGTATGATAATCATTTATACCACTAGAGGGAGTGTCTGTTACAAAATGTCTACAAAATACTATTCCTGAGTATTTCTAAATATATTTTTCACATACCCACTAGGTGGCAGCACTGTTTTGCCACATTTTGGTGCTCTAATTTTCAAATACTCTATTTAAGGCACTGTGTCAGTAATGTTTGTTTAAGCATGAATAAGGGCTGAGTGTCAGCCCGAAACGTCGCTTTTATTTATGGTACCCTGCATTGTTAAATAAAGGTCTTTGTATTACGCTAGCAGCTGGATAATTTTTTCTTGCTCAATAGCACTCCCAGAGAGCTGTAGAGTCCTCAGAGCTCCAAACAGTCTGGGTGCAAAGCCCAGAAGGAGAATTACAAAACAAATTATCACAACTAACAGAGGAAGTCTGGCACTCACTTGCAAGCACACCGCTAAGATTAAAGGCAAAAATGCATGAGTTAGTTACTGCATCTGACCAAATGGTTCAAACCCAGGAACCATGTCAAGGTCTTTTCCATCCTGGGTCCTTAATACAGCCAAATAATGCATGCTCTCATTCAAAGAAACAAACAGGGAACCACCCAAGGGTTCACAGGCTTATGTGATCTCCCTTGACACATACAAAACACGGAAGTGGACTGCACTCTCAGACTAGACTGGGTACACATCCTATGACCCTGCAAAATGCACAGCCCTGGGTGCTCAATTAGTTAGCTGCACAGTACCTAGTCCCCTGAACACAAAACACAGAGGAAAGCTGGCGCTCACTTGCAAAGTACACAACAGGGTCATAGGATGTGTACCCGGTCAAGTCTGAGAGTGCACACCACTTCTGTGTTTTATATGTATCATGGGAGATTACATAACCTGTGCACCCTTGAGAGGTTTCCAGTTAGTTTGATTGAGAGCATGCAATGTTTGGCTATATCAGGGACTCAGGATGTTACTGACCTTGATATGGTTCCTGGGCTTGACCCATTTGGCCAGATGTGGTAAATAATTCTTCAATTTTTGCATTTAATCTTAGCTGTGTACTTGCAAGTGAGTGTGGACTTCCTATGTGTTTTGTGTTAATTTGTTTTGGAATTTTCCCTCTGGGCTTTGCACACAGAAAGTGCCTTTCTGTGCAAATCTCTCTCTTTTAACGCTTATAATTTTTTTTTAATATTTACATGATTTTTTTTAATCAGATACTGTTTATATGAGTGTAATTGTAATTCTGAATGTATTTATGTTGTGTTTGGTGCAACTACCCTTGCAAGGGTTTCAGTCGCACTAACCCGACAAGCGAAAAAAGTGATTGCGCTGACCAAATCGCATTTACTTTGAACTTCTAATACGTGGCCTATTTCCGGCGTGTGCAAAAATTCAATATTGCATGCACAACATTTAGCGCACCACTTTTAATCTAGCCATAATAGACTGCAGAGTATGTGTGTAATGCAGAACATATCTAACCATTTAATTCTTTAGCTTGTCCCATACAGTATTGTAAATTATTGCTAAAGGGTTGGGTGAATTTGGATATCCTTGTTGAAAACATCTTGGTTGTCCCCTTACATGGATTACTTCTCAACACCCATTTTTTCTATTATGAATCACAACTTATCTTTATACTAAAGTATAAATAAGATTACTAGTAACTGGAGCACTAGGGCACAGCAAATGAGCAAGATTAAAACAGAAACAAAGACATTTTCCCAACGCGTTTTCATTTCCACTTTTTCAGGGGGAGGCAGATAAGTTGGGTTTCATAATAGAAAATATTGGGTGTTGGGAAGTGATCCATGTAAGAGGAAAACCAAGATGGTTTCAACAACTAAGGATAACCAAAATCACCCTCCCATTAGCAATATTTTATAATTAAAGACATTATTTTGCCAGCAAATGTAATGTTTTACATTTTTTTCCTATGCTTTAAGGAACTCTCATACTCTGCAGTCTTTTATGTCTGATACTTTTATTTCTTTTTTAAATTTGAAATATTACGTAAAAGTGATGTTTTAAATATATAAATAGCTTGCCTTTTACATAGAATATAATTTTTTTAATATGCTTTCTGTTTGCAGCATGATATTGCTTTTGTATTGAGTTTTCTTACTTCTTACTCCGGCAGTTTGATATTTGGATAGACTGGTTTCATTTTTGCCTTTGTTTAATGATTTTGTGTTGTTGTTTTTTTTTCTTTGAGGCTTTGCCCTGGACTGTCTAACTTAGAATGTCCTTATTCTCTATCTGAGTATAGTTATTTGCATTTGTATTTGACTATTTTCCTTGCACTATTACTGCTGTTACCTGAATCACCAATGCCATATTACCTTGGATTCCTCTGCTATCAGGAGATCTGCTTTAAAGTCACCTATGCATGTTTGTCTTCATCTGGATAGCGAGACTAATCTTTAATTAAGGTCTGTTTTCCTTTGGCATTTTACAGTTACATCCTAGTACCTATTTGTTTTTTTACTTTGTAGGTGCTGATTAAAGATTTCAGCTTCTAAGTTTAGTTTTATTGCTCTCTTACCCCTATCCTCTGCTTGGTTACCGTATTTAACTTGCAGTGTCCATGTAAGGGTTTGTGGTGAGTTTGGCCTCTATTTGTTTAATTCTGGATAAGCAGTACACCACCTGGTGCTGATGAAGACACGGGCCCAGCCAGGAAAAGTGTTTACTGTTTGTTACAATAGAGTATATTAAGCATAATATAATATTATTTATACCTGCAAATTTTATATAATTTGTGATCTGCTTATTTTGAAATAGTTAACCATTTACCACTGAGAAAAACATATTTACATACAAAAGACAGTCATGCTTAAAAGGATAGAGAGTGAGTCTGCATTGCATGCATTAGAGTTCATGGCTTGTGAGTAACATTTGTGAGATGGTTATTTTGGTGTTGTGTGGTTTCTAATGATTATGGTACTGTAATGCAGAATAATCTGTGGGCATATTTGTGAAAGAAAGGTCCAAAAGGCTTCTCATAGGTCTGAATATTTGAAGGATATTAATATTCTGAATTATCCTGAGATGTGAATAGCAGAAGAAGAAAAACAAAAGAAAAGCAAGATACATTGAGCTTTGAAATAGTGAGACAAAGGGGCAAGAAGTTATCATTCACAATAAGAATAGAGTCTTTATGAATTCAGTGTGTTGGGCCAAAATTTAGGTGAAAATTCCTATAGAACAGTGTTTCTCAATTGCAGTCCTCAGGACCCTTAACAGACCAGATTTTCATTATATCTGAGCACAGGTGAAGTAATAGGCATAATGGTAACCATGGTTTTTAAATTGTGCTTACCCATCAGCTGATTATTTCACCCTTGCTGTAGTTCAGATATTTTTAAAATCTGGCTTGTAATGGATCTTGAGGACTGGAATTGAGAAACACAGCTTTAGAACACCAAAGAATCACCATGGCAAGCTCACATTGCAACCTTTTGTTCTATCCTGCAAGACATAGCAAAACAAATATGCAAATATTTTACACATTACAAAGATTTACATAAATCATTTTGCATGTGTGTTTCCTAAGAGATGCTGTTATTGCTATTTTTTCCCCCTGTTACTTTTGGTTCTTACTTTATGTCTACAATACCATGTATTGGGTACCTCACACATCTATAGCTGTTAATGGTAGGAACACACAGTAGCAAAACGCTTGAAAAGATAAGTGAAGCAATGCTCTGTGAATTTGAGTATGATTTTGCTTTTACAATGAGGCTTTTAGACAACCTCACAAGCCTCTATAATTCTAACCTACTGACTCACTAAAATGACCTGTAAGTAATAAAATCTGTACAGGTATTTCTAACTCTCTTCCTGTCTACTTAACATTTTCACTATATCAGTTTTATATTTATAATCTAAAGCAATGGAGTTTTGTCTTAATCAGGAAAATATTATTGGTTTTGAATGTTTGGAAAAAGAAAATTTACTAAGGGCCAGATTACAAGTAGAGTGCTAATTAATACTCCTGCTTGAGCGTTAATTGCCACTATATGTCAGCTTTTGTTTTGCACGCGTTGGGTTGTGCTCGTATTATGAGTTTACAGTAAACCGTTTTTGCTCATGCGCTAACCAGACAAGCACTAAAAGCTAAAATTAGAATATTGCATTGTGTTCCCCATAGAAGTCAATGGAGAAAAAAAAAGTGGTAAAAACCCAACACTCGTGCGCAAACCCGATCGCATATTCTCATGTGTGCTAACCTGACATGAAAATATGAATATTTCACATTTCAACGTTCTTCACATACAAGAATATGTATGTGTGTCTTTATATGTGTACATATGTATTTATGTGCCTATATGCGTATATATATATATATGTCTGTAAAATACCATATATACACATATAAATACATAAATACGTATATATACATATAAATACATAAATACATACTGTATATACACAGACACATATAGCATAACACACATAGCATAATCCACATAGCAATCAAGAACAAAAAATCTGACCAACCAGTGGCCCGTTACTTCATGCAGAGAAGCCATAATGTAGCTGTCTTGAGATACACTATAGACAGAAATATCTAGAATTGCATGGACAATACCTGTCAGAATACCACAGGAAACGGTATATACCAAGAGGTTTTAGGGTTAAAAATGTCCCTACCCTTGTCAGAAATAACTCAATGTTCTGTGAAAGATGGTGTAATATTCTGAATAAATGTGCACTAGATCTAATGTTATTAGTGATCCAAGAAGTAAGATCTCTACTTTCCCAAGTAAGAAAATAAATAGAGCAATATACAACAGAACACACTAACACTATAACCAGAAGAGGTGAGGAAGACTGGGAAAGTAAACTATGGACACAACTTGAGCAATATCAGAAAGAGCTGACAGCCTTCAAGAATAGGAAGTTTGAAGCAGTTTTGGAGGATTACTGAGAAATAAAGGTTAAAAAGTGTTTTTTGAAACCAGAAGAGCGGTAGAGAATACCACCCTAGAAGATTTAGAGCAAGGGGGTCGTGGAACTTAACCACAGTCGATAGCTCGGGCTCAGGCACATATGCAGACGTTACACCTGAACAGAATACTCAAATATGCTTACAAAACAAAAGAGGAGTAACAACAAGATCAAAAAAATGGTGGAGGGGGTGGCCCCACCCGAGAAGGGGGCATTACAAGAGGCAGACCCCCAAGACAGATAATTGAGAACTTCATACTAAACTTTAGCCAAAGGATACTATCCAAAGAAGATCTGTCATTGCTACAAAAAGGATTATCATTTGCCCCAACTAGATATACGGATAACTTTGAACTTCATATTGATATCCAACATTTTCCACGATCCCTTAGGCGTAAAGAATATTTTGGGAACACCATGATAAAACAGACAATGGGCTTATAAAGGAAGGGTACATTTGACCCTAATATCACTAACCCCACGATCCAAACCTTTTGCAAAAAATTGAAAAAAGACATGAATACTTCAACAACAGAACAAATAAAAGATGACAGATTTAACCTGACGAAGAAAGAAAGGGAAGCCATGAAAAGTTTGGCTGAAAATAACACTATAGTGGTGAGAAGAGCGGACAAAGGCGGGGCGATAGTGCTATTAGACTACTTATACTATTGGGAGGAAATTCTTACACAGTTGAACGATAATGTAGTCTATTCTAAACTCCCCAGATATCCTACCTCAAAGTTTAAGAAGGAAATAGATGAATATCTAAAGAAGGCCTAAGAAGATGATTGGATAGACCAGCAGACATTTGCATATCTGAAAATGGATTACCCAAAGACCCCAATCTTTAACACGTTGCCTAAGATCCACAAAGATCTACAGAAACCACCAGATCGGCGCATAGTCTCTGCTGGCTACTTATATAGATAGCCTACTACAATCAATGGTTCAGAAAATGAACACATATATAAAATATTCTAATGATGTGATCATGTCATTGAAAGAAATCAACATAGAAAAGGATGATTTGCTAGTGACACTGGATGTCACTAGCTTATATACAGTTAACCCCCATCAAGAAGAGTTGGCAGCAACAAGAAGACAGCTACTGAAATACCCATACATAGGTCTGCTTTTTCAATTTATCCTGGATTTGCTAGAAACATGCCTAATTAAGGACTACTTTCATTTTGAACGCCAATTCTACCTTCAACTAATGGAAACAGAGATGGGGTCCAGTGTGGCCCCATCATACGCTAACCTGTTCATGTCCGAATTTGAAAATCATGGAACAAATTGTTTCCACAGGACAGAGATAAAATATTTTAAAAGATATTTCGATGACCTGCTAATAATCTGGTCAGGCAGCGAACAAGAGCTACAAATATGATTCAATGAGCTGAATACACAACATGACACGTTGAAATTTAAAATGAATTATAGTCAGGAAGAAATTTAATTTCTAGACCTAAAGATCTACAAGGATGATAATGAATTGAATACAGCACTATACAGAAAACCTAACGACAGAAGTTCTCTGCTTGATGCATCAAGTTGCCACCCACCTGCCTTAAAAAGAGCTCTTCCCAAGTCACAGTTTATCACAGTTAAGAGAAATAACTCTAATAAAGAACTAGCTGATATCCAAAAAGAAAAGTTGATTGAGCGTTCCATCCGGAGAGGGTATCGTAACCAACTACTACAGGAACATATCTCCATTAGGAAATGACAATACTAACTTAAAGAGGAATATAAGTAAAATGGCCCTGGCCACCACATACTCCACACATAAGAATGAATTTGCCTCCATACTAAAAAGAAAATTGGGGGATAGTCTGTACAGATTAAACACTCCCGTTTAAAGAAATGGGAACCCCCAGAATAGGTTTTAAGACCAGAGAGATCTCTAAGAGATATTCTACAACAGACAGATCCGATACATCGCTACAACTCAAACACATGGATACATAATGTAAAACCAGGTCGCTACAAATATTCTACAATGGACAGATCCGATACATCGCTACAACTCAAAAAAATGGCTACAGAATGTGAAACCAGGTTGCTACAAATGTAGCAGATGTACAATATGCAATGGAATGTTAGCAGGTCAGTTTTTCTACCTCCCTAGGAATAGAAATAAGCACAGAATGACGTGCACCACTAATTTTGTGGTTTATTTGCTACACTGTCCTTGCAGTTTATTTTATATCTGGAAAACTAGTGATGACTTGAGGACCCGTATGGCCAATTACAGTAGCGTAATCCGCACAGCAATCAAGAACAAAGAATCTGAACAACCAGTGACCGCCACTTCATGCAGAGAGGCCATAACGTAGCTGACTTGAGATACACTATAATTGATCACGTACCTCCTATACCGAGAGGTGGCACTGGTGACCGTAACAAAGTACTTATGCAGAGAGAAGCCAGATGGAAATATGAGCTAGAAACACTGATTCCGAAGGGATTAAATGCAAAAATATAATGTCATAGTTTTCTTTAATGTGATGTATTAGGGTCTTTAGTACCCGTACTGTAATGCCTGTTTTCATTAGTCCTATAGGTCCCTTCTACCCATTAGATTTCCTTGATAGATTCCTCTATAGTTATGTCTAGCTTCATTTATAGTGGTCCAGACCGGCTCATCCAGTTAAAGATGTTTAATTCCAAGAGATTCAAATCCAAAAATCACACGTCACACTGATAAAAAAATCCCCCTAGGTGCACCTACAGGCTAGGTAAAATAGAAACAATGATCAGGTACCTGAGTACCTGATCATTGTTTCTATTCTACTTAGCCTGTAGGTGCACCTAGGGGGATTTTTTTTATCAGTGTGACATGTGTGATTTTTGGATTTTAATCTCTTGGAATTAAACATCTTTTACTGGATGAGCCGGTCTGGTTTTCTGCTTTGTTTGTTTGGATAGCCACTTGGACTCTCACATAGGGCTCACCTGAGACGTATTCAGACGCAACAGTGACCCTTCAACCCGGATGTTTGAGAGAGCGACTCGCAGCTTGAGCGGAGGAGCACGCTGAGAACAGGCAGAGCGAGGAATATCATTTCCAGTAAGTCTACATCTATTATTTGTGTTTATATTTGTAGCACGCTTTTGCCTTCCAACATAACTCCGGAGGGTGAATAAGAAGGATAACACTAATCTAATACCCTCTGTAGTTATTTGGTGCATGGACACTTTCTTGTTTGCTTAATTTCATTTATAGTGGTGTCTAGGATCCTTACATAGTATATTGATACATGTTATCTTCTCATATGATATACTAATTTCTATAAATTGTCTTTTCAACACAGGTTTAGAGATGTAAAGTATAGAGTTTACCTATATAGTATGTAAATGTCGACAATGTTGCACTATAATGGTCAAGAAGCAGTTATCGCTAGATCTAATATTGTGATAATTTTGTACTTTGTTTTTAATATTGGTGTTACGAATAGTTAATGGATGCACAGTTTGTATATAGTGGCGGGTTGCCTGGCAAAGATCCGCGCCCGTTTGTGACGCAAGCAGTGCGCTGGGTGACTACCAGCTATGTACAGACACTCATGAGGGTTATATATATATATAGAATATGAATGACACATTATAGATGCACTGATTATTAACATGTTGGCTTTGGATGTATATTACAGCTAATACGTAATCACAAAGTAATGTTAAGCTGAATGTATACAGCGGTTGATCTCCTAGGCAATATACGACGCCTCGTAATGATGTAAGCAATGCGCCGGGAGTCTGTAGTTGAGACAATCGCACACACAAGGTGATTAGAGATATATACACACATATACATATTTAGACATGTGTGTGTATTTCTATGTTAAAGCTATTTGGCTGCTTTTTTTTTAACACCTGAGACCTAATATCTTTGATCCCATATAATTTTTTTTTGCAATATTTTTTGTAATATTTTTTATTAAATGGTGTTATTATGAGTGTAAAAATACTTTGTAATGTATTTTTGATGTTTTGTGACACTTTTTTGTTTTGTGAAACAGTTAATCTGAGCTCTGAGGTCGTACGTTAACTTTAATTGCACCCAAGCAGTTGAGTTTACTTTTAATTTGTAATACTAGCAACAAAGCCAACTTGGTAGTAAGTATTTATTTTACAGTATGAAAGAAGAACATGAAACCCAATATTTTTCTTTCATGATTCATATGAAAATTTAAACAACCTACCTATTTACTACTAATATCAAATTTGCTTAATTCTTTTAGTATCCTTTGTTGAAGTAGCAATGCACCACTGGGAGCTAGCTATACACATCAAATGATCCAAAGACATGTATGTGCAACCACCAATCAGTAGCTAGCTCCCAGCAGGGCGGGTATTAGGATTTTTAGCCATACCTAACCCCGATGAAATTTTATAACCTGCCATTACTGCTTCTTAAACCCAGAGGCAGGATGACCTCTTTTCTTTTTTGTCATTATATCTAGTCTGATACTAGCATGTCTAACCGAAAAATGTATCAAGCTGCAGGCGGACAAGTTCTCAAGCGGAGAACCTGTCTACTTGCAATCGCCACTTAGAAAAATGTAAGACTACTGTTCCATCCTTCCTCTGCTCTTGGGCAACCAATAGCATGAGAGCAGGGTGTGTCAATCACCCCAAACAAAGGTGATTTAGCTCTGCGACCTAGGATAAGAAGCAGAGGCTGCTTCTTAAATTTGTGGTTACAGACTCTTGGCAGCCTGAACTGCAAGTTTTCAGAAAGTGCAAATGTATCTTGATAAATGTCCCTATAAGAATACATTTTCCAAGCCATACAATAGATGACATAACTTGCAGTGGAGTTCTGGAATGTTTTGGCCAAGTGACAAGCACAACTCAAACTTATTTTGAGTATTTTTTCAGGCTTGTCAATCACCCTGGTCGCATGAATGCCAGGGATATTTTCATCTGTCAGCTCCATATTGGTGAGAGGGTTTATGAAGCAGCGAGTCTACAACCGATCAAGGCATTTACTTCATAATAAATATTGCCCTGTATAGTTATGATCATGAACATTTATACAAAAATAAACACAACACTCTGCACTAAATGATAATGCACAACATTGATATTCTAATATACATGCTGCACTGTATAATTAACGCAAATAACCTATACACTGATATCATATATGCTGCACTGTTTAATGTTGAGGCCTCATACACTTAAAGACAGATCATAAAATAATCATATAATGATGATCGGTGCCTGTACACTAATGATGACTAATGGTGAGGACACTGCGGCATAATGATGGCAAATATTTATATACTTAAAATGAATGCAATGCACTGTGCAGTTATGCCCAGAGTCTATGCTGAAATAGACCATGTTGTGCTGAATAATTATTATGGCCATCTTTACACTTTAATGTATAAAAGGAGAGATAGCTAGTTCTCAGTTTGTTTATTTGAAAGCATGCATTATGTGGCTGCTTGGTTAGGTCCCAGGAGGGCAGAGACCTTGACATGGTCCTGGGCTTTAACTGTTTGGTGCTAAATGCAACTAACTCTCCCATTTTTGCAGGGAATGCCAGGTTTTCTCTGTGTTGTGTTCATAACTGCATGAATTGCTAGGAACTGTACAGCTGTCTGTAAGTATTTAGGGCTGGGGTTTTTACAGTGGCTTAAGATTAGGCTGACCATATTGCCGCTTTAAGAAGGAACACATATGAAAAATACATATGTGAGGGTTCTTATACAAAACCATTTCTTTAAACAGCCCTGAAAACAGCCCTGACATATGTATTTTTCATATGTGTCCCTTTTTAAAGCGGCAATATGGTCAGCCTACTTATAAGGGACACAAAATGTCTGAAGACTAAATAAATCTGGAGTAATAGGAAAC
>CAJPDP010706234.1:0-10908 GCA_905336975.1 Bombina variegata variegata
TAACATCAAGGTGGGTGAGTTTGGTTAGGAGTTGCAACAACAACAAAAAAAGAAAGGTCAGAATTTTGAAAACATTTTATACAAGTATACTACAAGCAGTCTTTATATAAATGTTATTTTAAACTTGTTTGATTAGATGACTAATTTAAACTTGTAGAACTAGACCAGGGACAACCAACAAGCAGCCCATTTAACAGTAAAGTGCCACTCTCCTGACCTATAGAAACTTAGAATGTGTTGGCAGATAGGAACCATTCGGCCCATCTAGTCTGCCCAATTTTCTGAATACTTCTATTAGTTCCTGGCGTTATCTTATACCTAGAATAGCCTTATGCCTATCCCATGCATTTTTAAACTCCTTCACTGTCTCTACCACTTCTGCTGGATGGATATTCGACCATGTATCCACTACCCTCTCAGTAAAGAGAGTGTTTTTTGATGTTTTAATTTGAAATGTACCTTGGTGTCCTTCACAAAGGTCTGTACTTTGGAAAATGTCCGCCACAGCCTTGGTCCATGCCTATCCCTGCCCCAGTTTTGCATAACCAACACAGTTATATTAATATACTTTTTAACTCTGTGATTACCTTGTATCTAAGCATCTTCTGACAGCCCCCTGATCACATGACTTTTTTTATTTATTATCTGTTGACTTGCATTTAGTACTGTGTTGTGCTTACTCTTAAATAACTCCTCGGCCGTGAACACAATATTATCTATATGGCCCACATGAACTAGCAGTCTCCTATTGTGAAAAGCAAGTTAAAAAGCTTGTGATAAGAGGCTCTCTGTAGTGCCTTAGAAACAGGCAGAAATAAATAATAATATTAATATATCAATGTTGGTTGTGCAAAGTTGGAAAATGGGTAGTAAAGGCATTATCTACCTTTTTAAACAATAACAATTTTAGTGTAGACTGTCCCTTTAAACAATATAAATTGCTAATATTGTTTTCTTTAAATTCCCTTTACTTTGGTGTGTTTTTTAATCAATGGTATCAAAATTAGGAGACTAGCAATAACCGCTGTGCATGATGTCCTTAAAAAGAATCAGTTGAGCTTTTTAGATGAAAAATAATTAATATTACATTAATATAGTACAATTAAAAATACTATATTCCACTCCCACATTACTGCAAATAGTTCTGCAGGGTTATAAATAGATGATTCTACATGAACTGGATTAATCTGCAGAAACTTCCCCAAGACATTTTACAACAGTTATAATTTCAGCACCTTAGACAGCCACCTGCATTGAATATTTGAAGTTTTTGCTTCTAATTTATTCTTTTTTTTTCCAAAAGGCTTACAAAATAAAATAAAAAAACTGATTAATTATAGAAAATATTACCTAAGAAACATAAGTTATTAAATACGATGTGTCACTCTTAGATGTATGGATCTGCTGATTATGTGCTAAAGCAATCTTACTTTGTATTGTAATTTTAATTGATAAATTATATATATATATATATATATATTTATATATAGCTGAGTTCAGCTAATGATTAATAAAGAAAAAGTTACATATGATTAAGAAAAAAAGATTTCAGTTGCTGATATACTACAGAACTCTCTATTTCTGAGCATAAAATTTAAAGAAAAGTAATTAGTGTATTCTTATAAATTTCCCCAGAAACAATAAATCAGAGAACCATGCTTAATGAGACAACTTTAATGTTCTTTGCATATTTTGTATACTTAAAATATTGAGAATGATGTACAATTAAAATGTAAAAAAAAAAAATGCTACATACAGCTTAAGTTATATTCATCATAAGAGTTGTTTTAAAATTACCAAAATTGAGGAGTTAGGATTAATTGATCCACACTGCCAAAATGGGCTATGGTTTTTCCCTACACTTTTAAAGTCTTTTTTCTAATATATAAGATAAAAAATGCTCATTGAACAATAAATCCCAAGCAACTAAAATAAACTCTCAATATTATTTTTTTATGAACAATTACTAAATACCCCAGCATGAAACAAGTAGTTACCACTATATAAGTATGTCATTAACTTAACAGCAATACATTATACACTTATTATAGCACAGTGGTGATATCATAATCATTTTACACACTAGTTACTATAGTACAACTGTACTTCACACAACTACTTAGTGTCAAAAAATGTATCTCCTGAAGGTGCTAGGTTGACCAAATTAACTACTGTGCTTAGAAGGGTATAGGTGCACTTCTTTAAGGATAGGGGAATATTCCTGTTGATATAAATTCTATTATTTAAATATCAACACACATATAAATTGAGGTAAACTCAGGAATATGCATTGGTCTTAAAGGGAAATAAAACCCCAATGTTTTATTTCATGATTCAGATAGAACATACCATTTTAAACAACTTTCCAATTTACTTCTATTATCAAATTGTCTTTGTTTTCTTGTAATCCTTTGTTGAAAAGCAGGAAGGTAAGTTTAGGAGTGTACACATGTCTGCAGCACTATATGCCAGCAGTTTTGAAACAATGTTATACATTAGCAACAGCTAATGTCAGGTAGTGCCCCAGAAATGTGCACGCTACCTATCTAAATATCTATTCAACAAAGAATTATATGAGAATGACGCAGATTTGGTATTAGAAGTACATTTGAAACTTTTTTAAATTGTATTCTCTATCTGAATCATGAAAGAAAAAAATGTGGGTTTCATGTCCCTCACTCAAATTGGCAAATAGATTAAACCAGCCTTTGACCTCTCTAGAAAAGATATGTAGCACAGACTCTAGGGGGAAACATGTGATATCTCAGATATACTTGGTGTTACAAGGAAAGAAAACTACCCTTAAGTCACCCCTTATGGAGAGATGGGAGAGAGATGTGGGAGAGGTGAGAGAACAGAAAAGTTGGGAAAAGATTCTATCAGAAACTGGGAAGGGGATGCTCAGTGCAGATATGAAAGAAAATTGTTTGAAGGTGACCTTTAGATGGTATCTTACGCCGGAAAGGACAGCTCACATTCCCACCATGAATAGTGCCCTTTGCTACAGGGGGTGTGGGGAGAGAGGGACGTACAGACATGTGTGGTGCGAATGTTCATGAGTACGACCACTTTGGGATAGGCTCTCGAGGCTGCTTAGTGATACACTAGATGAAAGAATCGAACTAACAATAACCCAGGCACTTTTGCATGAAAAGGTGGGTACACTGAACTCAGCGATTAACACTTTCATTAGGACTCTTTGTACATGTTTACGCATATGCATAGCGAGACACTGGAAGGTGACTGCACCAGGGTGGACGGAGGTATTAGATAAAATAAAAGATATTTATACCATGTCAGAATTGGCAGCATGGGCACAAGGGAACACAGAGCAGTTTCAGAAAATTTGGTTTTACTGGATCTTGAAGGGCTACACCAGTTCACACACCACTCAAGAGAGAGATGAGAGAGAGTGTCCAGGACGGTAGGATAGGTAAGACAGGAACAGAGAGAATCCTTTACAAATTGGCAGCCCATATCTAGAAAGACCTGACATTTTTTACTTCTTTAGCATAGTTCTGTTGGCAAGTCTTTTTTCCTCTTGAACGGGGAGAAGACAAAATAAAAGATAAAAAGAATTTGTGGGATGTTTGATGAGAGTGGAAACACCTGGTGGGGGGAGGAGGGGGCAGGGGGAGTTAAGTTTTTAGTTCTTGATGTTTTGTAACTTATGTGTTATTATAAAAGGGATGGCAGTATGAAACCTGCCGGATCCAGTATGTGGCGAAACTAATACTTGATGTAAGTGAGAGGATGTCACAGTATTGTCTGTTTGATATAAGTGTATACGGGGATCCACCCTTTCTCAATACCTATGATTTGTATGATGTTTATCAGAAATTCAATAAAAAATATTTCAATTAAAAAAGACTCAAAATAGTTGAAAGGTTGGCTGTAATTTATGTTTTACATGAAATGTTATACTTGTTTTTTAAGGAATATATATATATATGTGTATTTATTTATTAAATGACACAATAATCACATACCTTGCTTTAGAGTGATCCTGTCTACAGGGCTGCCATATCCATGTTATTGTAGGAGTGGGTACCCCATAAACAGTGCATGTTAGGGTCTGTCTGCTTCCCAAAGGGTAGATATGTGACTCATGAAAAGACACTGATTTTTCATAAATCTGTGGCTTCACTGCAGAAGTTAAAAACAAACCACAACGAATTAAACCTGTAACACATTACATAACTATCAAGTAAAAAATAAAGTTTGTAGACCCAACATAAATGTGCTTACCATTTACAGTAAGAGTGACAGTTAGCTTTTTGATTAGATTCCATTTTTTTAGCTGAAGAACAATTGTGTAATTTCCAGCATCTTCTTCAGACACATCTTTGATAATTAAGTAATTGTTATGTACTATATATCGAGCACATTTGTCTGCGGCCAGTAAGTCATCTTTCAACCTATTGGAAAATGAAATCATTACAAATATTATAAATCATGTTTTTGTTGTAATTTTTGTATAAAGGCAACTTGAAATTCAACAGAATTGGCATCAGATGTGCATATGCAACTAAATTTGACATAGGCCCCCCATTTATTAGTATGCAGACACACAAGGTTCCTAGGCGGGTCTGCCCATGTTTTTTAGGAGCAAGGCCGCATCCACTGTCCACGTCATTATCATTGTATTAGTAAATGCTCATGCAGCCCTGCCCCCTGCTCTTGTGCAACCAATCATACTCTTGTGCAACCAATCATTCAAGAGCAAGGGTTGTCAATCACCAATGTGGCTCAGTCCCGTGTGATTTAACTGTGCCATCTTAGTGGTGGTGGAGAGGTTAGAAAGCAGTGGTTGCATGAGTAAGCCTGCTATGCAAGGGCTTCAAAATTGCATTTGCAGCTTCATAAATGGAGCCCTATCTGCCATTTCTATGTGTATACACTAAACTCGGAGTGCCAATAAAAAGGGAGTTAAAACCTTAGTTCTCTTTACTAATAAAATGCTCTAGCACATAAGAGCATTTTCTCGTATATTCCAGACTCCATTGACTAACACATCCTAGAAAACTGACTACATGTCATTATACCAAGAAAAATGGTTAGATAACGTGGACAAAATCAGGACACCTATTGATTGGTTAATATGCTTAGATACTACTACTCTTCATGTGTAACTCCTGTCCAATTTTTACTATTAGTAAAACGTTTACTATGGAGGATAATTGAGCATGTTACATTATTTATAATATAAAATAATTACCATTACATTTTCTTTGTTTTACTGGTTGAACTTATGCTCTCTTTGAGTATATAAAAATAACTCAGGATATTTTTAGAGAATGGAATTCAGAATATTTGTGGAAAACATAATGATCTTTATTTCACAAATCCAGTTCCTAACCTTTATTAATCTGACCTCTGTATTACATGGGAAAATGCTTGTAGCTAAATAAAGTTTGGAATCAAAGTTTAAAAACACATTTTGCTGGATCTATTTACGGAACATATAGTTTAAAGAACACAACCCCAAGGGACAGTAATTAAACATAAGCTCATTAAGAAGTTCTAATTTTGCCTCATTGCTGTGGTAAATCACAGAGTGCTGGCATAACAGGTTTTACACACTAAAAATGCTTTACTGTAATATATATATATATATATATATATATATATATTCTAGAAGATAGTAATAACAGAAGAGATATGTGGGTCATTATAGGCAAACAATGCAATTGAATGATGATGTGAGACATCATGGATTAATAGTGAAAAGGGGAGAAGTGGAACTTTAGAAGTTCTATGGTGTAACAAAGGGAATATGTAATTATTTTGAAAAGATTATAAATTTGTTCATGTTGAAGAAAAAAGGATAATGAGTTCAATGCTGGAAGTTGTTTGGCAACAATTAAAACCCATTCCCAAATACTCTACCAGCAACGTCTTTGATAAAAGGAAATAGGGTGAGCATGAACATAATTTAGGTCTATGTAACTTTATTTCTGTTGATTAGCTACATATTATATATGAAAATATGTTTTTTTTTATTATTATGCAATGGAAAGAGAACAAATGTCTGAAAATATGTGTTATGTAGCTCCATTGTTTAAATGATCAAAATTACAAAGCTGGAACATTTACTAAAACAAAGAAACTTAGAAACAGTGAGTATGATGGCAGATAAGAAACTGAAGGCCCATCAAACCTGCCAATATATTCTTCTATAATGGATATTAAGTACCAAATCCCTTTTACAAATTGTGCAGTCATCAAGAAACATTGGATAGGTTATAAATAAGAAAACTATTTTGGATAAAATGTAATTACTTTACATTATAACAATTAATATTGATGACTCAATTTCCAAGTACAAAATACTTTGTCTAGATCTGAATCCTACGCTCATTGATTGTAGATAAAGAAAGGATCATAACAACCAAAAACCTATTGGTAGTCCACAAGCAGGTCAGAATTTCCCCATTTCTCCGGTGGATCACAGACAAATATTTAGGTTTAGTTATTTTAACTGAACCATTTGAGGAGGTTATAGAACTGTTTTTAGATAAATATGAATAACTTTTGATTACCTGACAAAAAATAAGCTCCCCATAGGAGCAAATGTATTAGTAGATTAATGTGTATATGCTTTAAAAAAGAGTTACATAGAAAATCATATATTCTGTAGCCCCAAGTTGTCTGCCCATAACTGAACCCAAATGAAAGGGTTAGTTTACCTATAAAATCATGCACAGCCTTATTGGTTAAACGTTTTTATGTCCAGTTTATCTAGGGCCACATTAAATGCTTTGTAGGGCTTAATGAAAATAAACCAGTACTTTCATACTAATGTGGTAAACCCAAGCATTAATTGCATTCTAAAATCAAGCAACACAGCACAGTGGTGCTATCTGAATTGAAATAAACCAATATGTTTACATAAATTAAAACGATAAATTCATGCACTGATTGCATTTTAAAATCAAGTAACAAAACACTGGGGAATATCTGTAGATGCTCTGACCATGAACTTTCATAAGGTATTGTCTTCTTTTTTCTATTTTAGGAATTGAAAGCAAAAAATGTAATGTTCAGTAATCAGCCTTTATAAATTTGCTTCCTAATTAGATTTCTCACGGTAACCTTTGTTTTACAGTAGAAAACCTTAGATCAGCTATAGATAACATTGTTTACCAAAGGTGTATAGAGGCTCCATATTTAAATTTAGAATTGTATGTATTACTGCCAAGAACTGACTACAATAGTTAATTTAGGTAAACCACACGAACGACTACCACACAATGAAAAAGTACATACCCATTTTAGATAAAGGTAAACAAAATGTAATCACTAATATAGTCTTTATTTTCCTCTAAGAAGACAACACTTTGTGGACATGAAACTTCAGGATTTTTCCATCATGTATTTAAAAACTGTTCTTCTATTTTTTGTCCTTAATCATTTTTTTGTTGTGTCCAACCACAGGACGATAGTGCTGACGATAGTGAAGCCCCATTCAAAATAAAGGGGCAACAGTGGATCAAAAATTATAACACAAACTAGAGTAGAGTATTGCAACTCCGTCCTCTCTGGTCTCCCAAGTGCCGTCTAGCTCCTTTACAATCCATAATGAATGCCTCTGCTAGGCTCATCTTCCTTACATGTCGTTCTTCATCTGTTGCACCTCTATGTTAATCCCTTCACTGGCTTCCTCTTGCCTCCAGGATTAAACACAAAATTCTCACTCTGACATACAAAACCCTCAACTGCACTGCTCCCCTCTATATCTCCTACCTTGTCTCCAGATACTTTCCCTCCCGTCCCCTTTGCTCCGCTCATGACCTTCTACTCTCCTCCTCTCTTGTTACCTCCTCACATTCTCATTTACAGGACTTCTCCAGATTGGCTCCCATCTTGTGAAACCCTCTGCCTCAAGCACTTCCTAAAGACTCTTCTGTTCAGGGATGCATACAACCTACACTAATCTTTCCTATACCAGTTCCTCTTCTCCATTGCTATCCGCCATGAACCTCCTTAGAATGTAAGCCTAAGAGCCAAACTGCTTGCAGATCACCTTCACAAGAGCTGACTACAACAGTGTGACTCTAGGCAGGGCCCTCTACCCATTTGATCCCAATAATTGCTACCTTGTATACCGCCTATGTTTATAGCATTACGGAATTTGTTGGTGCTTTACAAATAACCAATAATAATAATAATAATAAAAGTATTCCCTTTTGTTTGAAAAATACATCTTTCATGCATAAATAAAGGTTTGGGCATTACATATTCTTTAAAAAAAACAAAAACCAGTAGATAATGGCTCTAAAAATTACCATAAAAATGCTAAATATGCATATCTAGAAAACATCTCTACCACATTTAGTTTTATCCAAAGGAATATCTTACAATAAGCAACATAGAACATAAAAAATAAAATATATTAAATAAGCAATACTTTACATTAATAAAACTTTAAATGTATTTCTTATTTAATGTACAAGTGTCTTAATATTTAATTAATATGCTTGTTTTTTCCTTTCAAATGCATTTAACAATGATTTTGGAACAGAAATATCTGAGTTAAAATCAAGCTAGAATTAGGTCATTTCATTTATACAATGGAAGTCTACCTATGGATACTAATTCCTAAGTGTAGTATTATACATCTAATTATTTAGTCACCTTATTCCCTGTACTTGAGGGGTATTGTTAAGTTGGGAACAAGCATCACAATACAAAAAAGAACTTACCATCTGACCTCTGGTGAAGGGAAGGCTCTCACTTTCATGGAGATTCGGTAAGATTTCTGGCCAGCCATTACTTCTAAAACACTTTTCTTTCTGGGTTTAACATTAATGAATGGTTTAGCTAAAGAAAACATGGAAATACAATTACTATATTATAGAGCACTTAATGTTTATTTTCTACAACAAATCTATCTGTAGCTGACTTTCTTTTCAAGAAATTTTAGATTTTCTATGTAGTACAGATTGCAAAATATATAGATTCCTTAAAAAGTAGCTAATGTCTCAGTGTCAGATTTCAAGTGGCGCACTAGCACGGGTCACGATAAGCAATATCGCTGGACCGCGCTAACATTAGTGTGCAACTTGATATTACAAGTCCATGGTAAATTCAATTTAGCCCGGCCAACATTTCTCTAGCGCAACCTATACTTTCAATGGAGATTACGAAGAACATAGGAAATTAAAGCACACTAAAAGTGAAGGAAAATAATATTGCATATTGCAAGGTATAGATATATAGATAAATAGAAAGATATTTATATTTTTAAATATGCGTATGTATGCATATCTATATATGTGTATATATGTGTATACATGTGTATTTATGTGTTTATATGTGTTAATATATATATGTTCACACACACACACACATATATATATATATATATAAACAGTATATATATCTATCTATCTGTGTGTGTATATATATGTATATATATATATATATATATATATATATATATATATATATATATACGCATTCATATACTCCCATTCAAATACCTTGAAATATGCAATATTATTTTCATTAATTTTTAACATGCTTTAAATTCCTATGTTCCTCACTTAGAAACAAAATTTGCTTTTTATTTTTAATTGTATATATTACATATATATATTCATATAGATATAGATATATAGGTTTAGATACAGATTTTACAAAAAAATCATAAATATATATATAGAAAAAGAAAGTGGTATGGGCCAGATTACAAGTGGTGTGCTAATTTTATTGTTCACTTGTGTGCTAACTATGCTCAAAATAAAATATTAACAAGGCAAGATACACTTGTATATTACAAGTTAAAAGTGAAAAGTGCGCGAGTGAAAGACTCAAATGCGCTAACTTCAGGACTTCTCCCCAAAGGCTTCAATGAGGTGCTAACCCCCCCCCAACTAATAGTCATCGCTCGTGTGCTAACCTGACATAGCTTGCACTAAAGCCAAAGGTGTATTAGGAATACTTTAAATTCCTATGTTCTTTTCATTTTTAAATATATTTTTTGTGTTTCTATTAAAAGTCCAAAGCTATTTTTTATTGCTTGACCAATAATCTAGTGTGTGCTAACATCTGCATGTCCAATAGCACAGTTGCATTAATTCTATCACACATTAGACTTCTATGGGAGTGCTCAGTAAAATTAATGTCTCATAATGCTTGAGCGTTAAGGTAGTAGAGTTCTTAGTTTAATTCTTTGCTATCTTATTTCAATAAAACTTAACTGGACAGTAAAGTCAAAATTAAACATTCATGATTCTGATAGAGCATGCATTATTAAACAACTTTTTAATTTACTTTTATTATAAAATGTGCTTTGTTCTTCGAGCATCCTTTGTTGAAGAGTAAACCTAGGTAGGCTGATGGGAGCTTAGAAGGATGCATATATCTTTAGCAGGCTATGCCAGCAGTATTTGCAACATTGTATAAAACTACTATAAACAATGTTGCAAACCTGCTGCCAGATGGCCAAAGACACTGCTCATCTGAGATTACTCTATAGGAATTACAATCCCATGTCCATAGATTTTTTATCTTAAAATAAGCCTTTACTCGGTCATAGTTGTGTCAATAAAGACATCAATGTTTCTGGCCTAATTGCCCTTAATCATGCTTACGGTATTACAGTGTTTGCCTATCCTAAATCACTTGAATTACCTGCCACTCATTAAAAGGTACTCTATACATGTTGTTACTATTCCAATAATAATACTTTAGTGCCATCTAGTGGTTTGAAATTCAATTTACTTTTATCACAGTTTCCAAAAATTTAACCTAAAACAAACTAGCTATTACAGGCAGTCCCCAGGTTACGAACAAGATAGGTTCTGTAGGTTTGTTCTTAAGTTGAATTTGTATGTAAGTTGGAACAGGCACTTTTTTAGGTGAAACTCTAGCCAAACATTTTTTTAGTTTTGGATAGCATAG
>CAJPDP010706889.1:0-12810 GCA_905336975.1 Bombina variegata variegata
CTTTGGGACTGGATGGAGAAGATGAAGTAGCTTGCTTGTTCCCAGCTTTTAAGGTAAGGACGGGCCCTCCATACTTCTGCAACATTGTTGCAAACACTAATCCAACCCTTTTCTCCTATCCCACTAACCTACAGCCTTAACCCTTAGCACACTCCAGGCCCATGCTGGGCCCTACACTAACTTAAAGGATTAAAGGCTTATCGGACAGTTCTCTATCCCACAAGTGACTTAAACACTTAAACTGTTTCACCTTAACTTTGAATATATATAAATATGTAAGCATATATATAACCATAACTTTATACAAATAAATAACACACTGAGAACTTCTTGTTTAGGAAGAATTTGACCATCACAGGTCAAGAATTTTATTTACCTTATAACGTATTAAACTTTAAACCAACAGAACACTATGATGGCGGCAAAGAGAATCAACTAACCCAGCACTGCAGGAGATCAGCGGCCCAAAACGGAATCGGCAACAGAATTTACTCTGCTCCAGGAGATGTCGCTGAGGGGTTTCTGAGATCATGTGACCATGTGCACCTGAGGCCTACCGGCCCTCCCCTATTGCTTGGTCATCACTCCCCCTAGGTACCTTCTGGGCAACAGGGCCACGACCTCCCGCCACAACACAAGGTAGCATTTTAATAACTCCCTTGCCGCCATTAACCACAGCCTGACTTACAGGAGGGGTGAAATAGACCTCTGTATATTCCTAGAAATAAATCCAGGCCTATATCAGTTAGGTGAACCTTATCCCTACGATATAAATCTGCTCTGTCGGCCGTGATGGCTTTGTGCCGTACCACAAAGCCACCAGATTCTGTGGCGGTCTTGGCCAAAGAAGAATTGATTTTCTTTTGTACCCTATAGGCTGCATTATGAAAGGACATATGTGTGTCTCCAATGTAATCTTGGTATAACATTGGACCTAGTCTACTTGCACTATTTTTATCAATTGTAGGACTGGTACAGTACCTACATCATTACCCCTCAGGTGAATAACCATGATGTGAGGTTTCCCCCATCGCAAGAAGGCCTAGGAAATTATGTCAACTAACTCCGGCCAACACATTCCCCTATGCCCTAGCCACCTAAAAGATGCCTTGGAAGCTGGGAAGCCCAAATTTTGCCCCACAGGATGTGAAGCGCACCGAACAGCGACCCAATGAACATAGGAGTGTCCCACGATCCAAACACAATTTGCTCCCGGTGTGCCTCCTGTGAAAATTAAAAGAGATTAGTATCTGGGGAATATTACTGCCAGTTTAAAACAATCGTACAAACATACCCTCTAAAATGATTGGAGCACCAACGCCACAAACGTTTGATTTTATCAACGGGTGCTGCATTAGTGGCAACCCCTAGGTGAAAAGAGTGTGGTGCTATTCTAGAAACATCCAGCCCTGCTTTACTCGCTGCTCTATTCAATACCCGACTAAACAAACATTTTGAAAGGGAGCTTCCATCCACATGGATCAAGAATTGCCCAGGTGTCGATGGCCTGAGCCTTGTAAAATCATTTATTAACTTCACTAGACAGCAAGGGCTATCAGCGACTAGGAGGATAGTTAGCCAAACACCCTTACCTAATTGGTCAGTTTTTGAACAGGGAATAAACAAGAGCAGTGAGTCTGGGGAGGCCCTGACGTGTTCTAACTGTACACCTCTGCCCCATATTCTCTTTGAAGGGGCCACTAACTCGCCCACTCATAGAGCCACTCAGAAAGCTTACATGAAAGCAGTTTGGAATAATAATGATTCAAATTTTAAAGCACAAATGAGTTCCAATGCAGAGACCACCTGCTCAAGCCGGTCCCTGGTGATAGGCTCCCGTGAGTCCTTTTTTTGTGGCTGTGATCGACTCCATCCTTTCACTACTTGCCGAATAAAAAATTAATTTGCAGGATCTGGCAGAGCTAATGATCTATAAAAGAAGGACAACGATGCCAAATGAGACTGAATGGCACCCTGATGTGCCCTAGCGGTGTGTAAACTCACCAACCAGTCACATAAAGTCGCCTGAGATCCCTGAACAGACTCGACGCCCCTGGAATTGCAAAACTGATCCCATTCACTCCAGAGTCTCACATAAGAGTGCCAGGTAGACAGGGCCAAGGAGGCACGCACCAGGGGTAGTAAAGCTATCCAGGACCGACAAGCTGCCTAAGGAAATCAGGACAAAGTAAACCCACTGTAGCCACGTTGGGTACTAATCGTCTAAAGGTTTCCCACTCAAATCTAGATAATGCGTCAGCCACTACGTTATTCACCCCAGGGACATGTTTCGCTATGAATTGAATATTGAGCTCTAGACAGCGCAACACCAGATGCCGCAACAATGTCACTACCACCGAAGAGGTGGCCGACAAGTTATTAATTGCGTATACCACGCTGATGTTGTCTGTCCAGAACACAATAGTTCTAACTGAGAATTTATTCCCCAAAAGTTCAACTGACATGACTATGGGAAAAAGTTCAAGGAGAGTTAAATTGCGAGTCAAGCCCAGAGTTACCCACTCGCTCGGCTACTTCCCCGCACTCCATTCACCCTGAAAATAAGCCCCATAGCCATGTGATCCTGCTGCATCAGTAAAAAGGTGTAAAAGCTGTCTAGATACCAGTCCAGAGCACCAAATACGCACACCATTAAATTTTACCAGGAATGATTCCCAGACTAATAAATCTGTCACCAAATCCTTTGTGAGTGTAATTTTTTGTGTGGGCCTAGATCTACCGCTAAGTTGTCTCTCTAGTCTCTGATTATAAACTTTTCCCATAGGGATGACTTTGCAAGCGAAATGTAGTAGACCTAAGAGAGATTGGAGTTGCTTCAGTAAAATAAGCTTACTGCTAGCAGCCACCTGGACAGCCTCTAACATAGTTTCGATCTTATCAACTGGAAGTCTATAAACCATCTCTACAGTGTCTACCTCAATACCTAGAAAGGTTAGGCAAGTAGTGGAGCCTTGGGTCTTATCCTCAGCTAGGGGGACCCCAAATTGGGACATAAGATTCTGCATCTCATTCATAAGCCTCAAACATACATCCGAATCTGCTCTCCCTACCAGAAGGAAATCGTCCAGGTAATGAGCTATGTAATCACTACCCGCTTTACACTCCACAGCCCAATAAAGGAAATTGCTGAAGGACTCAAAGAGGGTGCAAGAAAGCGCACAACCCATGGGCAGGCAGAGATCCACATAGAATTCACCCTGGAACTTGCAACCCATAAGGGGAAAAACTGATGGATGAAGGGGCAACAACCGAAAAGCAGCCTCAATGTCTAATTTTGCCATTAGCGCACCCCTCCCTGGTAGTGCACTGAACTTAGCTGAGGGTTTATGGCACCATTAACTGAGCTACCCTTGGGGTATGAAAGGGGCTGAATAAGGCAAAATTTTCCTGGTTCTTTTTTGGTCACAACCCCTAAGGGGGATACCACTAAATTTGGAAGGGGAGGATAGGGGAATGGTCCTATCATATGAACCATAGCTAACTCTTTATTTATTTTTTCTTTAACTACCAGAAGGTGCTGGTAGGCCGAAACCAATCTTCTATGGACTTTTGAGCCTTTAATTGGGTGACAAACCGGGATCATAAACCCATAAGTAAAACCCTCCCACAGTAATTTTGCTGCTGCCTGATCTGGGTAATTATGCAACCATGGTTCAAGCACGTGAACCATCACTGGCGACCGTGTCTTTTGTTGCCATATTGGAAACGGGGTGTCTTTACACTTAAGGCAGTCATTACCTGGGTGGGGGCCATCGCAGAATTTGCAGACGTGTTGTAAACTACAGGATTTGCCTCTCTCACATTTTCCTTACTGAAATAACCAGCATGCCCTGCCCCTCTTTCAATTTCTATTGCCACAAAATGTTTGTAAACTAGTATTCTTGGAAGGGGCGGGGGAAGGATTGGAAGGGTCCATATGCTGCCATAACTGGGAATCAGTGGAATGTTAGGACAGGGTTGCCAGACATTTTTCTTCTAAATTCAGAATCGTACTCCCTCCATATCCCATCACTATGGTGTCTTTGGATCCAATGAATGGTATCCGTATATTTTAAAATGGCCAAATTTTGAGAGTGGTATTTCTCGAGGTAGCAGGAAGAGAAGACCCTAAAACATTGCAGCCACTCATCAAAAGTGTCTGGGCATTTAAATTTCTTAGGGCCTGTCCCCTCCACACTCCTTTCTTGTTGCCTATAAGCATCAATCGACAAGTCAAAAATATTAATGTATTTACCTTAGTGTATACGCTTCACTATTTTGAGGTGCAAATGAGCGTTAAGTGAGTAAATTTTTGCTGGGCTTGCATCCCCAAACAATGCATCCTTTCTTTTGGAAATAGCAGCCAAAGGGGGTGCGTTCTATACTAGGAGGGGGGATACACTGAATGACTTTCCCTTCCCTTAGGATTTTTTTTAGCATACTAAACATCCTCTTTTGACCCTTTCCCTGCAGACCTAAAGATGTGTCGCTATCGGAATCTGTGTCAGTAGGGGAGGAGTCTGAGAAATAATTACGGTAAATGTGCAAGACTCACCGTGTACCGCAGGTGCCGGGTTCGGCAATGATGTGGCTGCTACCGCTGATGGTGTTTCCGCCCCTGTTAAGTTGAGGGAGTTGACCCTTGATGATCCCTTGAAATACCCCTAATCACCTGTTGCATCATCACCTGCAAAGTTGATGCTCCTGGAGGAATGGTCAAGGCTGTACTTGATTGATCTGCTGACAACACCCCCTGCAAGAGATCCAACAACTTGCGCGCACATTGTACATTGGAACCGGGGGTATCAAAGATGGTACACAGGGAAGAAGAAGAGACTGGCATAGAAGAAGTATGCAAAGAGTTAACAGTCCCAGAATTTTCATTCAAAGAAGTTACATTAGTACCTCCCCTGTTTTGATGTCCACCATCATTCACACTGCTTTGCACAACAGAACCCCATTCATTCAAGTGGGAGGAAGGGTTACCCCTGTTTTGCGGACTTAACCCTTCATTCTCACTCCTAGAATCTATCAAGGAATTATTTTGGTGACCTGGGATATTAGTATTAATTCCAGGCTGAGGAAAATAATTATCCTGTCTTACTGCGTTTGGCATATTGATAGGACTACTTAATGGCCTATTGCCTGCATCTGATCTAACATTTGAAAGTGAAGTTAGCCCTTTACCAATTATAAATTCCGGAGGCCTTTTATTAACTCTAGACATTTTGCCCCTTATTTGAGATCCGGTTCTATTGGCTGCCGTTTTTGCTACCACTTTTTGCTGTGCTTTAAGTCATTACCACTGCACTGTTTGCCCCCTGAGCTCCCCCTCTGGGCTCCCTGCCCCAATGTCGCCTCATGGTGCTCACCTACAAGCTCCTGAGGGACCGTGCTGCTGCCATCTTGGCCGTCACGTAAACCAGAAGTGGCCGCACCCTCCTTAGCAACTTCCGGTGACGCTCGTGCCGGAACTACATTACCGGAAGTAGGCCGCGAGTCATTGAGCTCCTGTGTAGCTGGGCCTGACACATCTGGATGCTGAGTACTAGGCTGCATGGCCTGAGTTGTTTGTATATGGGTTTAAATGGGTTCCGGTTGACTTAATGAAGACCGCATTTGGATCGGAAGGGCGTTTGAAAGCAATGGGAGTGTGGTGGTAGAAAGAGGCACAGTTACAGAGACTGGATGGATGTTATACTGTACCGGGGGCACATAATTAATATCCAGTGTGGGCATTATTGGCACGGGGGGTGTGGCAGTATTAATAACACCCGAGGGTGAAATTTGTCCTGCTGATGCAGCCATCGCAGCCACAATGGATGCAAGGAATGATGAAACATCCGTAGCCACAGATGGCGGAACCGCTGCAAAAAGGGGGGCCAACTGAATATCTGGCAAATGATGAGTTTGCAACACTGATGCCAGATTTATAGGAGGTTGTTCAGATTGCATATCATGCTGAGATTCACTAGGAGTAATCCCAAATTTACATCCTGATCACTATGATAAACATGTACTAAGGCCTGGATCTCATGCTGCATTTGAGTGGGGGGTATAACATCAATATCCTTCTCAGATAGAGAAGCAATACTTATCTGCTTATTTCTCCCGGCAGAAGCAGATGGATCCTGACCTTCCATATAACGTCTTGGAGGTAAAGCTGAACGTCTTGAACAATGCGTGTTCAAAGAAGAGACTTCACACCTTTGTGACTGGATGGAGAAGAGGAAGTAGCTTGCTGGTTCCCAGCTTTTAAAGTAACGAGGGGCCCTCCATACTTCTGCAATATTTTTGCAGACACTTATCCAACCCTCTTCTCCTACCCCACTAACCTACAGTCTTAACCCTTAGCACGCTCCAGGCCCATGCTGGGCCCTACACTAACTATTTCAAAGATTTACATAAACCATTCAAGTGTGTTTCATAAATGTTGTTTTTGTTGTAATTATTGTCTGTTGATAGCAGTTCTCATGAAATGTGTGAGATAGCATGTACTGGGCACCTCACACAACTATAAATGTTAATGTCAAAAACACTCACTAACCAAACTCAGAAATAATACAGGTGAAGTGATGCACAATGAATTTTGAACACGATCTAGTCTTTACAACTTGGCCCCCTCACTAGCGTCTATGAATTGAGGTACAGGAAAATGTATGTGTTTATTGTCCCTTAAGGAATAAATGAGTGCGGCTTAAATATACTGGCTCGGCCTGTTCATCAACTCCTAGGTTATTTTACAAAGTCCATTTATAAAAGCTCATATACCACTCATTAGTGAACAGGCCCATATAATTATGTAAAAACTAGAGTGCTTTAATGTAATGTGTTTAATGTGTAGATCATGGCCTATTGTAATAATATGTTTATTACATTTATTTCTCATACAGCAAAACAAAAGCAAACAAACAATGTATAGCCAGTTTTAATTGTGTTACCCAGTTTTGATGATGTTAAAGAATGCATCTTGTTTTGGGTTCTTACAACAATCCTGTTACAAATATAACTAAAAAAGTCAGAAACATCACTCTAAAGTACTGATTATGTGATGCACTTCAATAGCTGATCTATGCAAAATGAATGGAAACTAAGAGTGACAGTTCTGAGAGGGTTTGCATACCTCTACGTGGTTTCTCTGACTTGAACGGAAAAAATGTATGCTGTGAAGTTTTGTGCTGGAGGCAGGTTTGCTTACCTAGTGAGCTTATACATGTAGTCTTTTGCTTGATTTATTTTTCTATGGCGCATGGAACACTAACTATTGGAACAAGTGCTGTTTCTTTCCAGTAAGTGGACTTTAGACAAGTAAGAATATAAAGTGCAGTTTCAAAAGCAAAGTTATTAAAAAAAAAACTGCACATTATGTACTACAGCTGCTCTTAAACAGTTTTGTAGAAAACTAACATAATACATAAATATCTCCATTTACATATTTTATTTTAATAATGTAGTAAAAGAACAACAGGAGGTGATTCAAAAAGTAGAAGGGCTCACAACAAGGCAAATCTGGCACACTGGGGTTTTACTGGGATTGATCTCAACTTCTGGTGCCACCTTCTTTCCCATTGGCATTGCCACTCCTTTTACTGACTGCTGAGCCTGGCTCTGCACCCTTCCGATCTTTCTCCTTAAATTATGCACATACAGTGTTGTCACATAATGTAGCATTCAGTATGTGGGTAAAAGAAGCAGTACAACACACCAGAAGGTAACATATGATTTATTTTATACATATAGCTGATATAAAGCAAGCTGCAGTGGCCATACATCAGACATAATGGGCTTTTGCAGGCTTTGATGTGATCCAATGTCTCATTTGAGCATATGGATGACCTAATAGGGCTGTATCTGAGGTCTCACATGGCCATGTAGCATACATAAAGGACTTTGCAGGGGTATGTGTTTGGGATTATAGCTTGTATAAAAGGGCATAGGGGAATTAAACAGAGCAGAGATCTCCTTTGTGCATAGTGGGGTATTTAAATTTGCTAACACTCAGCTAGTACAGAGGGGACAGTAGCTCGGCTGAGTGAGCAATAGTAGTTGCAGACTCTCTTCTCCTTCCTATCCTCCTTCCTCTGTCTCTCCCTTGGCTGTTTCCACAGCAATACTAGACTCCAGCATCTGTGTCAGAGCACTGAAGGAACATAAGGCACAACAAGAGGACACTGACTTTTGAGTCACCCACTGTGTCTCACTAAAGCAGATGAAACCCTTCTGCCAGAGCTAATATTTAGTGAGGAAGTGAAAAGAAAACATGAAATTACAAGTGATTTTGAAAGTTTTTAACTATTTGTTTATAAGCTATAAATTCAATGTATATTTTGACTCCCATGTTTGTACTTTGAAGAAGAGCAGTTACTACTTAAAGGGATACTAAACCCAAAAAATTTTCTTTGATGATTCAGATAGAGAATGCAATTTTAAGCAACTTTCTAATTTACTCCTATTATCAATATTTCTTCATTCTCTTTGTATCTTTATTTGAAAAAGCAAAAATGAAAGCTTAGGAGACGACCCATTTTAGGTTCTGCACCTGGGTAGTGCTTGCTGATTGGTGGCTAAATCTAGCTAAATTTAATCATCAATCAGCATGCGCTATCCAGGGTGCTGAACAAAAAATTGCCTGGCTCCTAAGCTTTCATTCCTGCTTTTTCAAATAAAGATATCAAGAGAATGAAGAAAAATTGATAACAGGAGTAAATTAGAAAGTTGCTTAAAATTGCATGCTCTATCCAAGAGGGTTAAGTATCCCTTTAAATACTCAAGAGGAGACGTGTGGATCCTTGTAAATTTAAGTAACTTAGTGAGACCTTGAAGCAAGAAGTTGATGTTTTCCGCTTCTCTGCACACAGGGCTGTTACAATGTGATAGGCTCCCTTGCATCAGTTTTCTTCAGCAAACTTTGTCCCAGACTCTCATTAACTGTGTTTCCAAAAATAAACCAAAATAGCTATGAATATCCAGCTATTTATTAAAAAATAAAACCACAGAAGTCTGCATTGAACTTCTCTGTTATTTGATCCTTTGTCTCACAGGAAGCCAACTACTCAAGCATCATTATCTATAACCTATTACCTTTGGATAGGTTAATAGCCTTACTAGCACAAAAATGGTCCAATCCCTCCAGTGCTTCTCAAAGGCCAACCAGGTTGCTGGAGCAATAATGAACACTTGAACTAACAGGAGAATACTGTGCCATTAGCTGCCAGCTGCCAAAGAGAAGGTGGAGAGGGAATGCCATTAGCAGCTGCCTGAGGTGCTGCCTCCATAAATAGCTCCTAGTTAAGACCTACTTTCCATTGAGGTGGTAAAGTTTGGAAACTAGTGATAAAAACATTTATCTCCATTAAAGTATATTGAAAAGTTTCAGAAATTTACCACCTCATCAGAAACTAGGCTTAAATCTGGCAGCACATTTTTCTCTCCCAGAAAATATTGTGCCATGAAGAGAATCTTTTTCTGGAGGCACAGAAGGACAAAGTTTTGAAGGTAATGCACTACCTTTGGAGAGGAAGCCCACAATTCAACAATCTATTTATGGAGACTGTTGAACATCCTACCCTTTGAAATGGCTCTTCCAGCAAAAGTGAGAATCCTGAGTGACCTCAAGTTACTAATGAGCAGCCAGTAAGTTGAGGCGGCTGTCTGAACAGCTGTTAAAATCTGCTGTACCTTGTCATTCTATTGGCTGATTTGAATTTGAAGATTCAAATCAGCCAATAGGAATGCAAGGGAACCTCTATATAAAAGGAGTACCTTGCATTCAATCTTCCATGTGCGGATGTAGACCACATGAAGAGGATCACCGTGTCGATGGTCTGAAGAGAAGGACCAATGTCTCCACCGCCATTGCCACTGACCTCACCGTCAACACCGGGATGAGGATAGAAGATGGACTGCGGCCGTGATGAAGATGGAAAAAGATGGACCCGGGATAGATGAAGATGGAGCGCCGCTGGGATGAAGATGGAGCGCCACCCATAATCATTGGTGAGTGTCAATTTTGGAGTCTGACTGAATGCCTTTTTCAGGGTAATGCCCATCCAAATGCCCTTTTTGGGACAATGGGTAATTTAGATTTTTTAAATTAGATTTTGTTTGGGGGTTGGAGGGAATGGAGGTTTGTAATGTTAGGGGGTCATTTTTTATGCAACAGAGCTGTTTGCTTTAGGGCAATGCCCTACAAAAGGCCCTTTTAAGGGCTATTGGTAGTTTATTTGCAGAATATGTTTTTTTTTTTATTTTGGGGTGGTTTTTTTTTGGGGTATTAGTATAGGAAAACTTTTTTTTGTAATTTTGTTTGTTTAGCTTTTGTAGTTTTTTGTAATGGTAGGTTGTTTGTTTTTGTAAATGTTAGGTTTTTTTTGTAAATGTTAGGTTTTTTATTTTTGGTAGGTTTTTTTTACGGTAAGCTTAGGTTTTAATTTAATTTTACAGGTAAGTTTTTATTTATTTAAAGGTAGTTAGTATAGTTTCTATTTAATTTATGGGTATTTTAATTGAGGTTACATTAGAAGGGTGTTAGTTTAGGGAAATTAATTGTTAGTTTATTACTGTGCATTATGGGGGATGGCAGTTTAGTGGTTAACAGTTTATTTAGTTAGTTTGCATTGTGGGGGGATGGTGGTTTAGGGGTTAATAACTTATTTTGATAGTTTGCGTTGTAGGGGGGTGGTTTAGGGGTAATACTTTTTTTTTTAGTGTTTGTGATATGGGGATGTGGTTTAGGGTTAGTACTTTATGTAGGGTTTGCATTGTGGGAAAATGGTGGTTTAGGGGTTTATAGTGTAGTTTATGGGTGGAAGTGTTAGGAAAACAGTTTACCAGAGCTCTTAGATTGCGTTAAGGATTGAAGCGGAAAAGGCTTTTGCGCTAGCGAAATCACATTTTTTTCCCGACTTGTAATATCAGCGGAAATATGGATCACAAAATCGCGAGTGCGCTAGAGCAAAATCAATTGCACCTCACTTGTATTCTCGCCCTTAATGTTTAATGTCTATTTAACTGTGCACACTTCCTCATAGTGTGTGATATCATGCACTATGTAATAATGTCATCATGTTAAAAGTACTAAAGAGATTCAAGTAATAATTATTGTCTCTTCATCCTGGCACTGGAGAATGAAAAAATATGTGAAAAGGGAGGAAAAACAGGAAGTTGTCCTTGTCCCAGTGCAAGTAAAATGAAAGAGGTCTCTATGCTGTCCTCATCTCCCATAAATACATTTATTATTTCTTTTTTAAGATTTTCTTTTTTATAAGCTCATACCAAGCAAACTGCTTGTGCACAACTGTATAACAAATCAAATATCTGAAATGATAGAATATTAGAAATTACACAATTATATTTATAATGATCTAGCTGCAATATAATAAAAAACATACCTTATCAGAGCTTTTACGATTCCCTCTACAACATTCACTCGTTGAATGAGGAACGGGAGGAGCTCCGAATTGGCCAAAACTCGGAACAGGAGGTTATAGACTACTTAGAGGAAATAGACTTGCCACGATTATCGGAGGATGAGATAGAACAGTTAGAGGCCCCCTTTGGGCCAGAGGAGATCGGGGAGGCTATTAAGAGCCTTCAAGTTGGTAAAAGCCCGGGCCCTGATGGAATCGGGGCTCGGTATTACAAAATTTTTGCGGAGATTCTTGTGCCTCGTTTGCTCCACTTGTTTAACCATCTCTCAAGTGATCCGGCTCTGCCTCGATCGATGCTGGAGGCTTTTATATCGGTCATTCCCAAACCAAACAAACCAGTGACTCACCCAAGCAGCTATAGACCAATCTCTCTTCTTAACGTTGACGTTAAGATTTTGGCGAAGGTCATAGCAAACCGCCTTAAAAAATACCTGCCCCAGTTTATATCTACGGACCAGGCAGGCTTTGTCCCTGCCAGAGAAGCTCGGGACAATGCTCTTAGGGTCCTACAGCTGATCTCTGCTGCTCATGCCGATTCCGCACCGCTGATACTTGTATCGACGGACGCGGAAAAGGCATTTGACCGGGCTAACTGGTCCTTTATGCGCCACACTCTGATGAAGGTGGTGTTCGGTCCCCGTTTTGTTAACGGGGTGTTTTCGCTATACTCTGACCCGAGCGCGCGAGTCAGGGTGAATGGGATGCTCTCCAAGCCCTTTCAGATTTCCAACGGGACGAGGCAGGGGTGCCCACTTTCTCCCATGCTATTTGCTCTCGTGATGGAGGTCTTGGCTAGCAAGATAAGAGCTAACACCGCTATTTGTGGTCTACGTGTTGGAGAGACAGAACATAAGTTAATAATATACGCGGACGATGTGCTGATCACTCTGGCAGATAATGGTGCCTCTTTGCAGGCGGCTCTGGCGGAGTTTGAAGCATATGGCCGAGTCTCAGACTTCTTGCTCAATCTTTCGAAATCGGAGATTCTGAATATCACCATGCCACGCGAGACCTTTGAGGTGCAGACTCATGGATGTCCTCTGAAAATAGCTGAGAAGCAGTTGATATACTTAGGTATTTGGCTTGCTCCCTCACTTAGAGAAATAGTGAATATAAATTATAAAAATATCAGAGATGCTGTTGCAGGAGATCTTGCATCATGAAAAAACAAATCCATCTCATGGATGGGAAGAATTCATGTGGCAAAAATGAATGTGCTGCCCAGAGCGCTATATGTTATGCAAACGATCCCTCTGGCAGCAGCCGAGCACTTGATACATCAAATCCAAATGATAATCGAATCTTATATCTGGAATGACTTGAAGCCCAGGATAATCAAAAAAACTATGTATTTGCCCAGGAGTGGAGGAGGAGCGGGAGT
>CAJPDP010706909.1:0-10352 GCA_905336975.1 Bombina variegata variegata
ACTCAACGTGTCATTAGAAAGAAAACTAAATGTATGCTTACCTGATAAATTTATTTCTTGACACGGTGAGTCCACGGCCCGCCCTGTATTTTCAGACAGTTTCCTTTTTATGTAAACCTCAGGCACCTCTGCACCTTGTGTTACTTCCTTTCTCTCCTTTCCCTCCTTTCCCTTTGGTCGAATAACTGGGGGATTGTGGGTAGGGAAGTGATATTTATTAGCTTTGCTGTGGTGCTCTTTGCCTCCTCCTGCTGGCCAGGAGTGATATTCCCAACAGTAATTATGATGATCGGTGGACTCACCGTGTCAAAAAAGAAATCCATCTATCAGATAAGCATAAATTTTGTTTTTAAAATGAAAGTGCTTCTTTAAATTAAAGGGACAGTTTACCTAAAATGTTCCCAATAATCCACTTTACCTGCTGGAGTGTATTACATTCTTTGCAAGTAGCTCCTTTACCCTTATTTTAGCATTTAAAATAGCGGATTTAACCTGTGGTATCCCAACTTAAACTGAAAGTCTCTATACTGGAGTCTAGGCTATTGATAAGCCAGCGGAAGAAATCACACTCCCGGTGGGGTGTAGAAGAGATAACATAAAATTTCCTGCCATCATTTGCAAAGTCCTCTAATTAATAATCGGTTATTATCATAAATACAATACAATTGTAAATAATTCAGTGGGCAATCACGTAGAAAACCAAATTAAAATCCAACATGTTTTATATTTCAAATTATTTTATTACCCACTATACTAATGGTAGTGGCAATTTAGCACCTGAGTAATAATGACAGTGATACTTTTAATGGGTCTTAGGACCAGTGGGCTACTCCATCCCAGGAGAACTGTAGTACTGGTATCAGACCCACTTAGAACCAGTGTGCTAATGGTAGTGACATGTTTAATGGGCTGCTCATTCCCAGGAGAACTGTAGTACTGGTATCAGACCCACTTAGGACCAGTGAGCTAATGGTAGTGACATGTTTAATGGGCTGCTCATTCCCAGGAGAACTGTAGTACTGGTGTCAGACCCACTTAGGACCAGTGAGCTAATGGTGGTGATTTGTTTAATGGGCTGCTCATTCCCAGGAGGATTATAGTACTGGTATCAGACCCACTTAGGACCAGTGTGCTAATGGTAGTGACATGTTTAATGGGCTGCGCCATCCCTGGAGAACTGTAGTACTGGTAATGGCAGGTTTAATGTATCAGTCCCACTTAGAACCAGTGTGCTAATGGTAGTGACATGTTTAAGGGGTTTGTTGATTTAAGCACCAGGGTACTGATTCCAGTAGAATGCTTGGGCTAAAGTTTTAAAGTAATAACAAGGTAATTTGTATGTATCCTTTTCTGTGGGGGGACACAGAGTTTTTTATTTATTTTAAAGAAACCTGCAGAACAATCAGGAGTGGGGTAAATATTCAAAACAATTAACTCCTTTGTTAAAAAAGAGCAGTTTATTTGTTTATTTTTTGTCCATTTAAAATCTAATGGGCTAGATTACAAGTGGAGCGCTAATTTATCGTCCACCTGCAAATGGGCAAATTTGCCCGTTTCCGGGCGTACGATAAGTAACCAGCCATTACAAGTAGCTCGTTATTTCTACCGTGAGCTCCCAGTAGCAAATAGTGCTAAAAAAAACTAAGCAGAGGTCAGACCTCTGGTTAATTTTTAAAATATCCCCCAACTGCCCACAAAATAAAAAAATAATAGCATCTTTTAAAAGAAAAAAAAGAAACAAATTGGGTTTAGTATCCCTTTAATTAAAAATTCTGCTAAAATATAATTTTAATGTTACTGTATACATTCTGTGTGGCTTTGCATGCCTGTTTTTTTTATTTATATATTTTTTTATATTTGTTAATTTATCATAAGATTTTCTAGTTGAATCAATGAACATTGATCACTCATTGATAATTGTCCCTAACTGCCCTCTGTAGAGGAGATAAAATGACATAACCCATTACTTTATTGATACTAAAAAGTTATACTTATTGTTAATATTTTTTTTTGTTTTGCTATAGAACAACATATCAGCCAAATCTAAACTTTTTTAAAACAAATTAGCAGCTATTATAATTTTATTTTTATTATATAACCCCACTCAACCTAAGTGTAAAATGTATAGAAAAATTGGATTATTCCAAATAAATAGTAATAAACGCTCTTTGTATAGAGTTATAAGTATAGATATGAACGTATATGCATACAAAACCAAGTCACAGGCACGTGAACAAGGAACCTATAATAAGTAAACAAATTCCTCTACAACCAATGATCACGATACTCGCAATCTTCATTATCCCATGGGCTAAGACTTCAGCGTGTAGCCGAAACTTGTCAGCTTGTTTGCTGTCTAACGGATTCTTTCATCAAGTCAGTCCGCTTGTATTTTAAATTACACTGACCTGTAAATAAAAGTTGTGTTTTAAACAAGCTCTCCCGTGCGCTTTTCCTGTTTTATTGGTTTGTGCTGTTTTTTAGTAGCTAAACTCCACGTACCACTTGTCTTGTTCGGAGGATCCGATTTAGGCTTGAGTCTGCAGACAAGTCTTGCCATGGTCATGTTTGTATAAAGCGCGTAGTGTTGTAGCTGTTATCTCTTAAAGCCAATTAGAAAAATATATGTAGAAGGGTTAGCCTTGAGAAGTCAGCAGGGTGCTTTTTCAGAGTATAAGAATTAGAAAAGCCACAATTTCTAGAGATAAATAACACAAAAGGGGGCAAAATAAATAATGAAAGTGTTTTGCAAAGTTTTTCTGCACATAATAAAATATTCAATATTAAAATCGCAAGGTCTTTACTGTCTCTTATGTTCTTTTAAGTATCTCAACACCTAAGAACTGCAAAATGACAAAAAGCAAAGGGTTTTTATTTCTGCATGAAATGCTTTGAGGCCTGACATAATCGGTTAGTGTAATATAGCACGTGTGCTTGAAGATGCGCAAAAAGAGCTGTTCAGGGGATCGTTCAAAGCTTTGTGCAAATCGCAGATTTATGAGCCCTGGATGAAAGTGCGTGTCAAAACAAAGTTCTCCATGATGACAAGACGTGCAGCGTGTCTGGCTCTCTGGCTTCTTTTCATATCTCTGCTCAATGCAAACTGCAAAAATACAGAGCTGATGATCGCAGGCATCAGCAGAGCAAGCAGAATACTGGGGGCTCACTATGGTTGAAAGGGCCCCAGCCATACGGGCGACTCTCACTGGTGATTGTCAAGCAGTGAGCTGGAAAATGCTTTGTCTTCTGTTATCTTCCTAGTGTCATGTTAGTAAACATAGATATTAATGGCTCATTAGTACCAATTGACCCATAGCATCTGCCGTTTCCCTGCTTTAGAAAAGAGCTGATATGTGATCTTTATTTTACTGAGAGGTATGTCAGTCCCAAACAGGTGTGTATATGTCGCTTTTGCCTCACACTGGAAACTTGTTTAAATTCACATGCTCTTTTCTGAATCGTGAAAGAAAAAGTTTGGGTTTTATGTCCCTTTAAGCAGCATATTTAAAATAAAGGGTCTCTGTTTTGAGGCATCTAAATTAAGTTGTGATGTTACAGATAGCAGTGCATAAGGACAACTGTCACTCCTTATACAAGGACATATAGACAGTCTGTGAACCCTGTCACAAGCTCCAGTTATTGGTGAATATTTGCACTTTGTATTGTTAAAGGTCAGATTAGATAGTAACAGAGAACTGATGAACACTGCACTCCATTTTTTATTTTTGCTCCATATAAAAGAGGGGATTTCATCTTTGTTTTTTTGAAGACTTGGTTGCTCATGATTTGAATAAACAAGGCTTTTCATGTAGGTCTCGCTAGGAATGTGGCTCCCTTCCAACAAAGCTAAATTCTACTGCAACCACCTGCAGCGCATCTCCAATATTTCCTTACATCTGACTTTACAAAAACACATATTTACTGTCTTGGCATCTCCCATCTTGGCTATTGGAAATCCTTCAAGGAACATTAAACTGCTTGGCACAACTTTAACAGAAGGGTTGTTACTCATCAGGTTATTGTTTTTCCTCTCATGCCTGCAGCTTTCATCAGAGACGGTCTCCTGTTTTAACCATCTTTATACTGGGCAATCCTATCTTGGAGCTTGGGTGTCAGCTTTTTCACAGCTCTATTGTGTACTTTGGGTTAGCGCACACAAGAGCAGGAGATTTTCTGTAATATTTATATACAGTTAAAAAGTTACATAAGAATGTCACATAATATAGAGCAGCCTTAGTAAAAATGTAAAGCCCTCACCCTGTATCAAGTGCGCAATACAGCTGTGAAAAAGCTAACAGTGTCACGGATCTGTGATTTCAGTTGCGTTTTAATTACAGGAAAAAAAGGCAAAATAAATATTATTCAAATCTAAAAAGAATATGAAACAGAAGCACAGATTCAAGTAATGCACAAATACAGGCGTACCTCATAGATATTGCGGGTTTGCTTCCAGACCAGTGCAATAAAGTGAGTCCCACAAATTTTCTGGTTTCCCAGTGCATATAAAAGTTATGTTTACAGTATACTGTAGTCTATTAAATGTGCAATAGCATTATGTATGAAGAAAACAATGTATATACCTTAATTTAAAAATACTTTATTGCTATAAAATGCTTACCATCATCTGTGCTTTTTAGCGAGTTGTTACCGTTACTTTGCTGGTGGTGTGTGTGTATATATACGTGTATTTATGTGTTTATATGTGTAAATATTTTGGAAAAATGGTGCTGATATACTTCATCAATGCAGGGTTGCTACAAACTGTCAATTTGTAAAAATTGCGATATCTGTGAAGCTCAATAAAGCGACGTGCATTAAAATGAGGTATGAAACATAATCACTAGATTAAAATAAATAATGTCTTGTTTTCCCAATACAAGCTGGCTTCTGTCTTTATATGTGCACAATGTACAATATGCAGGCTCTTTACAGATCCTGCAGAAGATACTCCCACACTATTGGCCTTTGTTTTTTACATACTGTGTACTGCAGTGCTGATGCACTTCTGGCATATCTCCTTATTTTTATAAACTGTACAATAGTTATCTTCCTGCCCTGTCTTTAATCAGTAACTGAAGAACACAGAAGTGGTTGTGCTCTCTTAATATGCTAGAATACATTATTTACAGCCCAGCTCCTAGCCTTCCACTATCAGAGATATTTACTGCAGAACAGACTCACCTCTACCCTATATACCGGTACTGCAATACATTGCACAGCAATAGGCACAGATACATTGTTATACCCTCCTTGCTCAAAACATAATGTAGACACACATCTAACCTTGTTCCATTAATATATATAGTGTAGGAAATATTCCTAGCCATCTATACAATGTACATACCACATAGCAGACACACACATATACTAAAGTACACTTCTGAATTCTTACTTCTTGGCATACACATTAGAAAAACAGGTAATGCAATCAGAATGTGATTGAGATTAAGAAGTACAGATATGCCCCTTAGAAGAGGGTCAACCCTTAAAAATAAGTTTTAGAGGCTACAGAGTTTCATAGGAAAGTTAGATTGCCGCAGAGAAAAATGGTCAGTTGGTAATTCAGAATCTCATTCAGTGCACAGACTTGAATATAGCAACAAGTCAGTGCATCCAAATGAATGAGAACTGCTGTTACTTGTATTTGCACATTCCTTCTTTATCAACAGAGGAAATCTGTATGGTGCGCTACCAATAGATGGCGCTGTGGTCACTTACCATTCCACATGAATAACCCCATTAGTGACGCCCATTTTATGGTAATGTGCATAAATGCTAATATAAGAAGCACTGATTATACCTTTTGTTCAAGATTTCCTTGTGTTCCACATGCAACATCGACAGAAACCGAAAATACAGCAAGACTTCTGGTAACCTGACCAATTGCTTTATATTGCATTGCTCAATCATGCACAAATAGTACTATATGAGTCTGCCCTGCTTCCTAGTGTTCACTTTTATCTGTTTGCACAAAACAAGTTTGTTGCCTACTTCAATTGGCATATATCTGTGTGCTTTGACTGATGAATTCAGTAGGGAATATTCTCTAAAGCAGTTGGAAATGCTGATATCCCCATAGACAGGACAGGGCAGGGATGATGTTTTGAAGGCAATAAATATTTCAGCTTCACATTTCAGCCTTTCTTCTGGGTCTTTGATCTTGCTTTGGCTTAGTTATCATTCTGCTTCAATGACTTTACACTGCTTTTCAGTCCCTACAAACACAAGAGACCAGAGTAGACCCAAAATTGTCAATGTTTTTACTTTGCCTGCACTAAAAAAATGGCCCAAGGCTGCTTTTAAAATGGCAGGGAGGGGCAGAAAATTGTCCTGAGTATTCTAGATGGTTTGTTTGATTCTTTGCAAAGTTTTGTAGTTCAGTATTATTTTTTTAAAAACAAACAAGTACTATGAGTTAATTTTGGAAAAAGGATTTTAATGGAAGTAGAATTATCACTGAACTTGTACTATAAGATAATGTTCTGTTATAAATACTAAATATATTGGTTACATTGCTCATGATAAGACTTTCAGTGTTTACCACAATCGCGTTTACATGCGTCCTAAGCAACTCGAACATGGCAGAACTATCTTAGCAACATTGTCTATTTGTAAGAGTGTGTACTTTTTTTCTTCTCACCATGGAACTATATGTGTCTCATACAATGGAGTTAAACACAGAAAGTCCTGCTCTGGAGCCTCAGAGAGTTTCAGGAAACATCCGAGGAACCAATCAGTGGTGGTCATCACGCAATCCTGCCAATCACAGACTGCGTTCAGCTTAGAAGCTGCAGTGTTGTGACTCCTGTGCAGGAGTTTACCTATGAGATTTAACCCCTTTGCAGGGGTGAACACACAAAGTTCAACTGCTCTAATTCTATAGCATGTAATTATTGTGCTAAAATGTTCCTTTAACCCCTTCCCTACTGGGAATTTCAGAGAAAAACTATCACTCCGTTTAAACAGAAATTGAGCCTTTGTTTTTTTTATTTACCTATGAAAACTTTATATATATTTAAAGTAGAGAATCCAAGGTATTTATCTATCTGGCTGCCAAATACAATCATATTAAAAAAATTGTTAATTTTTTTGCCAATTTTGGGTTTCTCATTGAAATGATTTACACATAACTACTGAAGTCATAAGGCAAATTGTTATAAAAGTTTCACTGGAATCCCCTTTGTTCAGAAATAGCAGATATGCATGGTTGATTTTTGGTAATTAGAATGCCGTTTATTGCAGTTGCTCACCATACTTCTGAAATTCCCGGCAGTGAAGGGGATAATCATTTAGCTGTTTAGGGTAATAATTGCTGTAGTGTAGGGATTAACCTCTCGCATGACACCTATCAACTTTCTTAGAGATGAGGAAAATACTTTGGCACAGTTTCTGTTTGTCCCGCTCATGTGACGACCGCACTTCCCCTTTTTGGAATGGAGCTTTTAGGGGGTGGGTGTGTGAAGCCATTTCTACTCAGCTTTGGATCAAGTAGGGGGCAGACTTTCTCTTTTTCAGCAGGCTTGGATACGCAATGTCCCAGATCCATGGGCTGTGGACATAGTATCCCATGGTTACAAGATAGGTTTAAAATATTTCCCTCCGAGAGGCAGCTTTCTCCTGTCAAGACTATCCTCAAACCAGGTAAAGAGGGAGGTCTATCCTCCCTGGGAGTCTAGAGGAAAGAGGTCTAGGATTTTATTCAAATCTATTTGTGGTTCCATAAAAGGAGGTAACGTTCCGACTCATCCTAGACCTCAAGTGTCTAAACAAATTCCTCAGGGTTCCGTCCTTCAAGATGGAAACTATTCGTTGCATTCTTCCTTTGGTTCAGGAAGGTCAGTTCATGACGACCATAGACCTGAAGGATGTGTATTTACATGTTCCCATTCACAATGCTTTTCTGGACAAACATTTTCATTTTGTTGCTCTTCTGTTTGGTCTTGCCACAGCTCCCAGAATTTTCACGAAGGTTCTCGGAGCTCTTTTGGCAGTAATCAGATCCCAGGGAATTGCTGTGGTGCCTTATCTAGACGACATCTTGATTCAGGGGTCATCTTTTCAACTAGCAAAATCTCATACAGAGATGTTATCTTTTCTACGTTCCCATGGGTGGAAGATGAATCTGGAAAATAGTTCTCTAATTCCAGCTACAAGAGTGTGTTACTTATGGACAATCATAGATTCCATGTCCATGAAGATTTTCCAGACGGAGGTCAGGAAATCCAAACTTCTTGCCTTTCTCTCCAGTCTGCCTGTCGTCCAACAGTGGCTCAATGCATGGAGGTAATTGGTCTGAAGGTGGCTTCCATGGACATTATTCCTTTTTCTCGTTTCCATCTGCGACCGCTGCAGCTTTGCATGCTCAGTCAATGGAACGGAGAACATTCAGACTTATCACAGAGGATAAATCTGGACTCCCTGACAAGAGACTCTCTTTCGTGGTGGATTTCTCAGGAAAACCTGGCTCAGGGCACTTGCTTCTTGAGTGATTGTAACTATGGATGCCAGCCTATTAGGCTGGGGAACAGTTTGTGGCTCTCTGAAAACTCATGGCCTGTGGACTCGAGAGGAGTCTTCTCTCCCCATAAACATCTTGGAGTTGAGAGCAATCTTCAACGCCCTCATAGCTTGGCCTCAATTATCTTTAGTCAGGTCAGATTTCAATTGGACATCACCTCAGTAGCTTACATCAACCACCAGGGGGGAACTTGGAGTTCCTTGGCTATGAAGGAGATGACTCACATTCTGCAGTGGGCGGAAGCTCACAATTGTCTGCTATCTGCCATCCACATTCCAGGAGTGGACAACTGTAACATGGTTTTTCTGAGCAGACAGATTTTTCATCCCTTGGGAGTGGGCTCTCCATCCGGATGTGTTCTCCAGGATAACCCTTGTGTGGAGGGTTGCGGAATTGGATCTGATGGTATCTCGTCAGAACGCCAAGCTTCCAAAGGACGGTTCAAAGTCAAGAGATCCTCAGGCCGCCCTAATAAATGTCCTGGTGGTTCCTTGGGATTTTAGGCTAGCTTACCTGTTTCCTCAGTTTGCTCTCCTTCCTCTAGTCATTGCTTGTATCAAGCAGGAGAGAGTGTCTGTGATCCTAAAAGCTCCTTCCTGGCTTCGCAGAATCTGGTTTGCATATATGGTGAAGATGTCATCTCTTCCTCCTTGGAAGTTACCTCTGAGGAAGGACCTTCTCATTAAGGGTCCATTCCTCTATCCAAATCTAGAATCTCTGAAGCTGACTGCTTGAAGATTGAATGCCTAGTCCTGTCTAGACTAGGTTTTTCAAAGGCAGTCATTTATACTATGCTTCGGGCTTGTAAACCTGTTACTTGTAAGATTTTACATAAGGTATGGCGTAAATATCTTTTTTGGTGTGAAGTTAAAGGTTTATCTTGAAATCGGGTGAGGATTCCAAGAATTTTATCCTTTCTTCAGGATGGCCTGGAGAAAGGTTTGTCAGTCAGATTTGTGCTCTGTCTATCCTTTTGCACAAACGTCTGGCAGAGTTGCCGGATGTTTAAGTTTTTGTTTAGGTCCTGGTCAGAATCAGGCCTGTGTTTAAACCAGTGTGATTCCCCGTATCTTATCTTTCATGCAGATAAGGCAGTCCTTCTTACTAATTTGGGTTTTCTCCCTAACGTGGTGTCAGATCAAATCTTTAATCTGGAAATTGTAGTTCCTTGTTTTTGTCCTAATCCTTCTTCTTATAAGGAACGTCTTTTGCATAACTTGGATGTTGTGCGTGCTCTAAAGTTTTACCTTCAAGCTACTGAAGTTTTAGACAATATTCTGCCCTTTTTATTGTTTTCTCTGGAAAGCATAAAGGTCAGAAGGCCACTTCTACTGCTCTTTCCCTCTGGTTAAGAAGTATGATTTGTTTGGTTTATGAGACTGTTGGTCAGCAGCCTCCTGAGAGAATTACGTCTCATTCCACTAGGGCTGTCTCCTCTTCTTGGGCTTTCAAAAATGAAGCTTCTGTGAAACAGATTTGCAAGGTGGCAACATGGTCCTCTTTGCATACTTTTCCAAAATTCTACGAATTTGATTCTTTTGCCTTTGCTGGGACTTTTTTTGGAAAAAAGGTTGTTCAAGAGGTGGTGCCTTCTGTTTAGGTCCTCCTGCCTTTTTTTCTCCTTCCCTGTTCTCATCAGCCAGTTAGCAAATTATCCTTAGATTTTTGTTGTGATAATAATTTCTTTTCATTTTTTTTCATTGATTTATTTTTAATGAGTATTTTTTTTCAATGTGTTTTTGTTTAAAGTGATGGTAAATCCTAGCGTTTGTGAAACCTTAGGATTTACCAGTGAAACATATAAAGGGTACTTTCAGTCATGAAGCATAAAATA
>CAJPDP010707201.1:0-10207 GCA_905336975.1 Bombina variegata variegata
ACAGCACCACAATACAACCCGATCGAGTACGATCGGGTTGATTGACACCCCCTGCTGGCGGCCTATTGGCCGCGAGTCTGCAGGGGGCGGCGTTGCACCAGCAGCTCTTGTGAGCTGCTGGTGCAATGATGAATACGGCGAGCATATTGCTCGCCGTATTCAGCGAGGTCTGGCGGGCCTGATCCGCACTGGCGTATCAGGTCCGCCAGACTTTCATAACTAGAGGCCTATGACTTCTTTTGACTTTGTTAAATAAAGGACCTTACGGAAATAGAGTTACCACCTCTGCGCTTTATAGGTAAGTGTAAGCCCAAAAAATTGCCACTTTCTAAATAGATTAGTCTATATATACTATAACAAATATCTTAACGTGGCCTATAAGCTCCTATGTTAAATATGTTAATAGATTTCAAATATGAAAGTTAGTTATATAAGCACATAAAATTTCCAGTTTGTAGTTTTGTAAATGAATAATATCTTATAGCAATTTTACACCATCAAGATATTGTACCCAGACCGAAGATTTTACTTTCCAGCTTCATAGAAATGACAACCTATTTCAATCTCCTGGCTTAGTGTGACGGGCCAATCTAGTTTCACAATATACTATAAACAAGGTGATAAACAAATTTGTATCACATCACAGTAGAATAGCTATACAATGGGGTTTTTTTTTTTTTTTCCTTTTCCCTTTCTCTTCTTTCTCTCCCTGTTCCTCCCTTCATTTTTTCCTTCCCTTCCCACTCTTTCTATCCAGAAATATACAAGTTATCCTTTATATGGCTCCATGTATCCTATGTATAGGAATATAATGTTTAAAGCATTTTAATACCATAAAAAGCACCTAGAATACTGCTCTGAGAATAGCATATTAAAACTCAGCAATGAGAGCTTAAATACTTATTAATACTTCTTTAAAGCTTTTTAGCTCTCATATTCTAAATGTGTGATAATACTAATATCTTTAGAATGGCAAATCAGAGAGAGCAAAGGCCTAGTTAAGAAACAGCATATACAATGTGTCCCGCTACAGAAAAGTTAGTTGGTAACTAAAATAACTCTACCCATAGCTGGGAGGTTGTAGTTCATATAGCTGTAGGGACCATAAAAGAAAACACCACAGAAAAAAAGAAAAAAAAAGAAAAGTCAATTTGATGCAAAGCAAAAAACAGTCCCTCTGACAGCACAGCGTGCTTCAAGCTCCTACAGATGCCTCTGATATAGAGATCCCTGTGATGTTTCTGATACTGTTGATATATTATCTTCTATTCCAGAGATCTGTCAGACAGCAGTTAGCAATAATAGACAAGCCATCAAACCCTCTCAGCAGATCTAATAGCCACAGGTTCTCAGTAATACCCGGTTTCTTTGAAAGTGGCAGTTTGTGGGTTGACACAAGATGTAGTTATGCATAAACTTAGCTCAGCTCAGCTTTTTTTTTTTAAAGCTATTAATTGTGCCGTTGATATAGTTTTAAATAAAGTTACAGTCACTGTTGCCTTATATTATCCAGACATTCACATATCATGTAAGTATATCAGCGTATCTCTGACTTGACAAGTCCAAAAAATCTATAAGATTTCAATATACGGGTATACAAATATAAAGCTATCTCCGTCAGTAATTAATATCGCCTTCAGTGTATGGCAATAAGTCAGGACAGTTGGTTCATTGTACTTTTATAAAACGTGATATAACAGGGTACTTCTGCCCCAGAATCTCTTCTTAGCTTCACCCTGGTGAGGCTCAGGGACGTACACATAGATTGACCGGGGTTATTCGTTCCTTCCGTAGACTGTGCCAGATAGACCAAGCTGCAGAGATGGTATAGACTCTTGAGGCATCTATGTACAGCTTACCAGCAGTGATTTGAGCCAGTACACAGGTTCCTAGATCGGGTCTTCCCCGGTAACGCTCCACCTCCCCTGAAGCAGATGCGTCCCGGGCCGTATGATCTAGACAGCTTCCAGCAGGCTTTGGAGTTGTGCACTGGTTCCACCGTGGGGTCTTATCGACAAATGACTGCAGCAAATCAGCCACTAGCTGTGTTGGGACTTCCGCACGCCATCAACTGTTCAGTGCAGCTGCCCTATGGCTTCCGGGCTGAAGTGTGCTATTCTCGGCCTATGGAAAATGGCGTGTCCGCATGATGTCGGGGGCTCAGCTGAGGAGCGTGCAGCAGTCTGCGAGGCTGCTCCTCCCACCAGAAGTGCTCCTTTTTTTTTTTTTATATAACACTTTATATGGAAAAATATCTTTCACCCAAAATACACGCAATGCCAGCGAAATATAAAGACAGGTGACCAAGGAATAGCTTGGAAGCTAATTCAGACCTTAGATTAGAGATGAATAGCTTAAATATAAGTAAAACTGATATTGATGAGATATCAAAACAAGTGGTGCAGTTATTATTACCTCAATTTGACCTAATTAAAAATGAGCTCTCCTCACTCTCCTCTGATATGAAAAAGTTCACCTCCAGACTTTCAGAGGTGGAGACCAGAATCTCTGATATTGAGGACTCCTCGATTAAATTAGAGCAAATTACCCAGCAACACACAAATAAAATCTGTGAACTCAATGAAAAAATAGAAGAGTTAGAGGACAGGTCACGTCGGAACAATCTAAAGGTAGTAGGCCTACCAGAGAGCTCCAGCTATCAAGATTTAATATACTTTGCGGCCATAACTCTTCCACAGTTACTTGGTATTAATTTACAAGAGCAGAACATCCATGTAGAAAGAGCCCACCGGATTGGTACTATTAGAAACTTACCAGGAAATACTTTACAGAAGCGACCCATTATGATTAAATACCTGAATTTTCAGGATAAAGTTAATATTCTAAGAGCATATAGGAAAATCCAAAATTTTGAAGCTGTTTATAACAAAATATTGCTATTTCAGGATTTTTCCTTTCAGATAGCTAATAAACGGAAAGAAATGGCACCATATTGTACCACACGTATTAATCTGGGCCTCTCTGCTAGACTAATTTACCTGGCTAAGATTAAGCTCTTTAACGATAATGAAACAATTACGCTAGAAACTCCCCAAGAGGCCAAGGCCTTTACAGACAAGTATAAAGATAGACAGTAGATACTATACAGAAAATGGTTACTTTTCTACACATATGATAATGAGGTTCACTGAATACAAATTCATAAATGGTATAGAGTGGAAGTCTGTTTTTTTAAAAGGTACTGTAATGTTTAATTATGTGAGTCATCAGGTCTGGGGGAGGAGGATGCTCCTCTGTGTTTTTTTTTTTGTTTTTTTTCTTCTGGCTGTTGTTGTTTTTAAATTAAAACGTCTATGTTAAAGATCATATCCTGGAATGTAGGAGGGATCACGAGTCCGATAAAAAGAAAACGGATTTTAGCCCAACTCAATAAAAGTAAGGCTGATTTAGCTCTTTTGCAAGAGACACACTTATCAGAAGTAGAGCATAAAAAGCTGAAAGTCAATTTGGTGGGAGAAGTTGTTTTCACTCCCTGCTCTACGCGTAAACGGGGAGTTGCAGTGTTATTTAGAAAAGGGTTAGAACACCAAATAATTTTCAGGACATAGACCCAGGGGAACGTTATATTATTTTAAAAATAAAGCTGGGATTCCGTATATTTACTTTATGTAATGTATATGGCCCAAATAACACTGATGAGAATTTTTGGGAACGGCTGAAGGTTAAATTGTTTGAATACGCTAATACAAATTCAATCGTGGCTGGCGATTTCAATATGGTTTTTAACAATATTGATAGACTACAGACCACCAGCCAACAAAGTATTAAGATACCTCAAAAAGCGTCAAGAATTCTTAAATACTTTTATAGTACACTCAAGATTAAGGATATTTGGTGGTTTCTATACTCTAATATCCGAGCATTTTCATATGAATCTAAACAATATAGATCATTTTCACGTATTGACTTTTTTTTTAGGTTTAGATAGATTATTTGGCTCTGATGTAAAAGCTCAGATAGGGGACTTCATTATCTCCGATCATGATCCCATATCATTAGAACGGAAGTAGGGCGATAGCAATTATGAACCTGCTAGAAGTTATACTTTTCCTTGATATTTATTTAACAACACTGAGTTTAGAAATCATATTGTTTCTATCTGGCATGAATATGCCACTCAAAACATCTCCTATTCACATAAAAAATAGATTTTTTTGGGGAAACAGCCAAAGCTGTGATTAGAGGAGAAATAAAAAAGTACACTTGTAGACTTAATTTTTTTTTTTGTATTTTTAGGGAATCTGAACTATCAAGCTATCTTAAAAACAAATATAATGCATATATACCGGTACCTAATCAGACTAACTGGCAAAATTATATCAAGGCCAAACAGGAATGGAAAATCATCAGCCTACAGAAAGCTTCTATTCAGGAATTAAGATATAGAACCAATTTTTATAGATATGGTAATAAGATAAGGAAGTTACTATCTAAATGTGTAAATACGCATAAATCCTATAAGTCTATAAAAGCTATCACTATAGATGGGAAAAGAGTAACCAATAACGAGGCAATTAAAGCAGGGTTCTATGAATTTTAAAAAAAACTATATTCTGTCCCACAGATTAATAAGCAAAATAAAGAGGTTTTCTGGAAAAAAAATCTTGTTGCCTAAATTGCCCGTATATGAGGCTGACAAACTTAATGCCCCTATATCGGATCTAGAAGTATTGCAAGCTATTGATAGTCTTAAATTAGATAAAGCTGCAGGTCCAGACCTTTTGCATGATGAATTATATAAAATTCTCAGAAATGAGATAAATACCCCTCTTGTGAATTTATTTAATGACTATTTTTGTAACGGTATAACTCCCTCAGCTTGTTTTTCAGCTTCAAAAATTACGTTGATTCTCAAAAAGGGCAAAGACCCTGAAGCAATTGATTGCTATCGCCCAATATCACTATTAAACTCAGATTATAAAATATTTACAACTATTCTGGCGCATAGGCTTAAATCAATCCTCGCTTCTTTGATTCATGTGGACCAGGTCGGTTTTATGTCACAAAGGAATCCCTCTGCAAATATTCGAAAAATATTTCTTCTTTTAGACTTTTTTACCACTCCTAAATGCAGTCGTAACTATGATCCAGCTATACTATCAGTCGACGCTCAAAAGGCATTCGACTCAAATACATGGGACCATCTGTTCTATACTATGAAAATGTTCGGTTTTAGAGATCACTATTTAAACTGTATTCGGGCTATATATGCGAACGCATCCTCAATGTTATTGGTCAACGGTTCACCTACAAAATCTTTCCCTATTACTACGGGAACACGACAAGGATATCCAATTTCTCCTCTTCTCTTCAATCTTGCAATCGAACCATTGGCAATAATGCTTAGAAAAAAATTAAAGGGGATTTCTCTTGGCGATAAACACCTTAAATTATTACTATATGCAGACGATCTGCTATTATTCCTTAATAACTCTCAAATAGAGATACGTAATATCTTAGATATAATCTCTGAATTTGGGTCCTTCTCGGGATATAAAATGAATGTAACCAAGTCAGAGTTATTATGGCTAAGCACTCAGCTACAGATGGATTATGTACCCCCCTTTAAAATCACAGAAAAATGTATAACATATCTTGGAATTAAAATTAGCATAAACTCTCTGCATTGGTACAATCTGAACTACCCTCCTTTATTATTGAAAATCAAATCAGACTTGATGAATTGGGCTAATCTACCTTTGACGATTACTGCAAGAATTAATTTAATCAAGATGATTGTGTTACCTAAACTGCTGTACTTAATGCAAAATATTCCTATCCTTATAACAAATACAGATCTCAAGTTTCTCGATAACTGTATTAGGACATTTATTTGGGGTTCTGGTAGAAAGCGCATAGCCTTGTATAAACTAGCTCAATTAAGACAATTTGGAGGTTTAGCACTTCCCATATTCTCTATCTATAATAGAATTTGTCTTGCGAAGGTTTCTATGGATTGGCTCAGTGGTGGGAATCATGTGGCATTTTTAGAAGTGGAACAAAAGTTAATCTATCCTTTTTCCTTAAGTGCCTTACTGCATTGCCCTAATAAATCTATTCTGAATAAGATTAAGAAAAATATAATATACTTCACATCATTAAAGCTTGGCAGTCTATTCGGTCTACCTTAAAATGTAATCCCTTCATTTCTGATCTACTACCTATTAATGGGAATCCTTGCTGTATACCTGGCCTCAATAATAAATTATTTAATAGATGGGTCTCTTTGGGTCTGTCTTATCTAACTCAATTTAAGGAGCCCAAAAATGTAAATGTATATACATTTGAAGATCTTAGAAAACGCTTTCAACTTAAAAACACAGACTTTTATGCAAATTTACAAGTACGGCATTGATATCTTGAAATAACCAAAGATTGTAATATGGAATGGATACATCTAGGCATAAAAATGGGTCTATCCCTTTATAAATTGGGTAAGCATTCTATTAGTTATTGGTATAAGATGGTTCTATCAGAATCGGGTGAGCTCAATGTGCTCGACATCTGTTCAAAATGGCGTGTAGCCCTTCCAACGCTAGATATATATATATAAAGTGAAACACAGTATAATAGCTGTTGAAAATGCTACTCTATCTGCATCGTGGCAGGAATCTCACTTTAAAATTTTAAATAGAGTATATATTTCTCCTGCCAGAATCAATAAATGGTATCCCATTTCTTAAAATTTATGTCCCAGGTGTAGTTTTCCTGAGGCTGACCTGGTCCACATGTTTTGGAGCTGTCCGAAAATCCAACAATTTTGGAAACGTATACAATTTTGGTTAAATAAGGTGCTTACCTCTCATATTGTGTTGTAACTACAACACATTCTTTTCTTAATGGATGTAAGGGATAAGGCATATAATGTTGACTTTATTAATACAACGATCTCAGGAGGAAGATATCTTATCTTGAAGAATTGGAAGAGAAATAGGGAACCAACTATTAACAATTTAACTTTTCTATTACAATCTCAACTTATAATAGAACAGTTTGACAGTGTTAATAATTTAGAAACGCAGCGAAATAGATTTGCCCTAAAATGGCTAGACTTTATTAAATTATACAAAAGTACCGTACAAAGGCAGCTTCTGTCCCCTCTACAAAAATTAGAAATAAATGATTAGATGATAGGTTGAACAGGACCATCTGTTTTTTTTTTTTCTACTTATTTCCTTCTCCCTTCTCCCCTCGACTCGCAGGGATCTCTTACCCTTATTAAGAAACAACCATTCGCCCTCAGAGGTTTTTCTGTTTCCTTCCGATAAAATTTAAGGTCGAGCAAATTATAATTTACTATAATGTAACTGTCATTGAAGCTAGTATGTTTAAGTATTTTGTTATTATAGGAGAATATATTGGTTGTAATAGGTTTTATAGGTGGTATAAATGTCTCCTCTTTCCTATGTAATATAGATACTTAACACTATCGGGGAACGCTAATGAAGATGTATATCATTTGGTTTAGTTATTGTTAATCAACGATGATATTGTATATGTTCTTATTTATGTATCTCTTGCTCGACCTTAATAATAAAATCATGAATTATAAAAAAATATTAAATGTAGTCTTACAAAAGAAAAGAAAATTCCTTTAAGGATCTGAGAGCAAAGAAAGACATTTTCATACAACAAGCTGATAAGGGAGGGGGGTCAATATCATGAGTACAGAGAACTATCTAAAAGAAGCTAAGAGAATTTTGGGAGATGAGCTAACATATAAAAAATGTTTATCAAACCCTCTGGATAAACAAAGGAGAAATCTAAATGACAACCTTTTAATAGTGCTGGATAAAAATCTTATAAATGAAAAGGAAAAAGCTTTTCTAACTGTAAAATTTCCAAGAACACCCATCTTCTATTTCCTCCCTAACATACATAAGACCTTAATCAATCCACTTGGATGCCCCATTATATCAAGCATAGACTCTCTTACTGCAAAACTATCTAAATATGTGGATCAGTTTCTGCAAAAGTATGTTAAAAATCTCCCATCTTAGCTAAAGGAATTCTACCCAATTTCTGAGTGTAATAGAGGGAATAAAATGGGAAGATAATTTTATTATGGTGACAAGTGATGTATCATCTCTGTTCACCTGCATTGACCAAAATTTAGGAAAGAAAGCAGTAAAACATTTCCTTAATCAAGATCCAGACATGCTCCAAGAACAAGCAGATTTTTTACTTGAATGTATAGATTTTATTTTGAGGAATAATTATTTTAACTTTGATGGGAAGTATTTTTTACAGCAGAAAGGGACTGCCATGGATACCAAGTTTGCTCAGCTATGCCAATTTGTTTATGGGCTTCTTTGAGAAAACAGTTGAGCAGGGCCCCTGGAGTGCGAACTTGGTACTCTACAAAAGATTTATCGATGACATTTTCATTATTTGGAAAGGTGACAGTGAATTACTCAGCCTGCTTTTAGAAAACATGGATAGTAACAATCTAGGTTGTCATTTACCAGTAAAATAAAATAAATTCAGGTTTTTAGATATAGAGGTGAAAATTAAAGAGGGAAACTTAAATACGAGAACATTCTTCAAAAAGGTTGACGCCAACAACTACATTCATGTAGAAAGTTGTCACTTAGACAAGTGGGTAGCAAATATACCAAAAGGACAATTGATGAGGATCAGAAAGAACTGTAGCACAATTGAGGATTATCAGACTCAAGTTATAGGATGAAAGGAAAAAATCCTATAGAGAGGGTATAAGGAAAACAACTTAAATTAACTGATTGACTAAATTAAGACTATAAATAGAACAGATCTCTTGACCCCCAAACCTAGACAAGAAACAAAAAAGGAAGAAAAACTATTCATACCATTCATCAACAAATATAATGAACAACATAGATACATGAAAACAATTTTGAATAGACACTGGCGCCTCATTAAAAAAGACCATTTGTTGGGTGATAAAGTAAAAGAATATCCAGATATTATATATAAAAAAGCCAAAAATCTAAAAAATTGTCTGGCACCTAGTGAATTTAATAAAAATAAAAAAGAATAAATCACACATCTAGAGACTTACAGGAAAATATGATCAGAGTTTTTTTTTCCTTGCTATTCATGTGTCTCTTGCAAACACAGCACAAAGAAAAAAGTTAACATCAACAACTAGATAATTCAAATTTAAAATCATGGATACTATTAGCTCAAACAAAGGCATCATTTATTTAATACAGTACCCATGCAATAAACAGTATTTAGGACAAACGCAAAGAATACTAAGAGATAGAATAATAGAACACATGCATAACATCAGACATGGTTATGAGGGACTCCTTCTTTATAAACTCTATTAAGAAGAACATAATAGTGATCTGACAGGCTTCCAATGTTGGGGACTAAAAAAAGTAGGAAAAGACTGGAGAGGGGGAGATTATGAGAAAAAAATACTATACCAAGAAGCAAATCTCATTTTTTAATTTGGTGGTCTTATTCCTTATTCTACCTTATCAGTACAGACCTTATGGCATATTGCCTGTGACATTAGAATAATGACCTGCCTGGTTTAATCTCTATATATTCATCTCTCTAAACATACATCTTAATATAGAATAGAGAATATTATGGAAATGGGGAGGAATACCATCTCTTAGATTTTCTTTGCATAGAAACCTCCTTGGAATTATTTGCCAAAATAATTGGAATTTGCATCTTCATTTATATTTTACTCTTTTAAACTTGGAAATGTCTATTTGTCTAATTTTTTAAGTTGATAGCATGTATTTAAAGTATTTTTTATTTGCAGCATATATTTAGAATGATTAGCCTATATATATACTGTATATATATATATATTTTCAAGGATTAAGCACTCACTGGTCTTCAGCCGTCTGTGATACAACAAAATTTAATTATACAATAATAAAATGTTGTTGTATCACAGACAGCTGAAGACCAGTGAGTGCTTAATCCTTGAATCCATTTACAATCGAATTATAGCACCCTGGCGGTTGTGGACAGACGGTGAGAGTGCATATACTATACACAGACTATTATATATATATATATATATATATATATATATATATATATATATATATATATATATTAAAAAAAACACTGTACACAGTTATCTTTGTAATGTTACTTGATGTTAATTCACAAGTAATTTTATATTTTAAATGCTATCACCCTACAGAAAGTTTCATTTCACACAAAATCTAGGATT
>CAJPDP010708060.1:0-12052 GCA_905336975.1 Bombina variegata variegata
ACTGCCCATATTGGAGGGCTGGATTAAGTGACGTCAGGATTAAAAAATAAAACTTATTTTTATGCTGTTATTCAGCTTCGTTTGAATCTGAAAATAGGTTAGTGATTTATTTATTATATCTTTATTTTGAAATATGGGTTCCGTTTTTGGTCAAAAATCCAAAAGATAGTAATCCTTTAAGTCGGTAGAAGGCTGTATCCTGAATTGATGTATATATTTAAAAAGAAGATCTGTTGAAGTAGACATTTTTTATAATAATTGTATAGATGTACTGTCTCTTTAAAAAAATCCACATGCTTTTTTTTCTGTGAAAATCTCTGTGCTTTTGTCTGATTGCATTTTAAATTGGTATATACACTCAGAGTATGGGAGAATGGTAAATGTGGGGTTTTGGGGGACATTTCCCATATTACTATGTGACAATATAACATTTATAAGTACATGTAATGTCTGATTTTAGTAACCAGATGGAGCAATTTGTAACAAGAAGTGAACTAAACAGCTTAGGTACTCACAAAAAAACAAGTTGTATTGTGTAGAGAGCTAGATCTGGTTCAGTTTCCCCATATATAGAATACCAGTTTAATAGTGACTGGTCTTCTAGGTAGGCTTCAACATTCCGGACCTGAGGACAAGGATTATAACCACAGCAAATAAGATGCCTGTCGATTCAGTGGACCACATAAGATCTATAGATATTTTTTTTCTTCAAAAGATGCTTTGAGTAGCCATTACTAATTGGTAGAGTTTTAGGTTCACTGCAGCAGCCTCTGGTATTGCTCCTTAACCAATCACTGTCCATACACATTTCATTTTTAAAGTGTGCCACTGCTCGCTAATATGATTCCTCTAGACCAGTCAGTTAAAGTGATATTAAACCATTTTTTTCTATGATGATTTAGATAGACCATACAGTTTTAACCAACATTTTTATTTACTTCTATTATCAAATATGTTTAATCCTTTGTTGAAAAAGCAGCAATGCTCTATTGGGGGCTAGGTGAACACATCGGGTGACCCAAATTGGAAAGTTGTGTAAAATTGTCTAATCTGTCTAATTCATTTGTTTACTTTTTTAATTTACTGTCCCTTTAGTGGTTTAAAACTGCACTCTATCCAAATCATGAACATTTAGGGGCCGATTTATCAAGCTCCGTATGGACCTTGATGCCCCTGTTTCAGGCTCGCCGGAAACAGAAGTTATGACTCCATAACTTGCCCGCCTGCTCTGAGGCCGCGGACGGAGATCAACCAGATCGAATACAATAGGGTTGATAGACACCCCCTGCTCCGAATCTAAAAAGGGGCGGCATTGCACAAGCAATTCACAAGAACTGCTTGTGCAATGATAAATTCCGACAGTCTATGCTGTCGGCATTTATCGATGTGCAGCGGACATGATATGCTACATTGTATCATGTCCGCTCACACTATGATAAATCTAACCCTTAATCTTGACTTAACAGTCCCTTAAAGTTTTCAAAATAACATTAAAATAAAAATGTATATCCTCATATTTTTCTTTTAATTATTTATAGTTAAAGAACTTTGCAATGTACATTCATTATTTCTTTTTCTTGCTTTTCCTGTAATTTAAATATATAAATGTTGTGTTTTGTTACACTTCCAACAGATTGTAGAAGCCTGATCCCCCTACATGCTGCACAGTAATTGGTTAATGCTGCATGCACTAATACCAGCCCACAAAAACTGAGATAAATATACAACACCTAGGAGGTTTTTCATGGGGACATGTCCTTAGACTGAAAAACAAGGACAATTATTTAATTTGTAATACTTTTAAATCATTTATATGAATGAAGTTTTTTTTTTAAAAAAACACAATGATAAATTTCTGATGTACCTATAAATAATGACTTCAAAGTCCCTTTAAGATTTAAGTTGGTTTAGCTATTAAAGGGATATGAAGCCCGCACATTTTATTTTGTGATTCAGCCATAACATACAATAAAGAATACAAAAAAAAAGATTTTACTTCTATTATTAAATTTGCTTCATTACTATTAAAATCTTTATTAAAGAGAAAAGGTATCTGGAGCACTACATGACAGGAAATAGTGCTGCCATCTAGTGCTCTTTCAAATCGATAACATTATTGCAAAACTGCTTCTATATAGTGCTCCAAACACGTGCATGCTCCTGAGCTTACGTCCCTGCTTTTTCAACAAAGGATACCAAAATGTAATAATAGAAGTAAATAAGAACGTGTTTTTTTATAATGGCATGCTCTATCTGAATAAGGAAAGAAACATGTTGGGGTTCATGTCCCTTTAAAGGGACACTCAAGTCAAAATTAAACTTTCATGATTCAGACAAAGCATGCAATTTTAAACAATTTTCCAATTTACTTACATGAACAAAATGTGCAGTCTTTATATATTTATCAAGTTCAAGAATTCACAGAATATACGTATATGCATTTGTGATTGGCTGATGGCTGTCACATGATACAGGAGGCGTGGAAATAGACAAAACTTTAAAATTTGTCAGAAAATAATCTACTACTTATTTGAAGTTCAGACTAAGTGCTATTGCACTGTCTGTTTAGCATGCATTTGTTGATTATGGAAATCTACTGTATTTACTGGTCCTTTTAGGAACACATTGTTTTGTAACCTTAAAAGAGGACAAATGTCCCTTTAGCAGCTAAGATTAGTATCCATTAGATGATTGGCTTTTATTGATACATAAACCTTTGGCACACATTGCTATAGGAGTGCTGACTTTGGAATGTTGTCAGACAGCTATTTGTAACTCACACCCAAGCTGGAAGAAAGCACATTGCAGTAAGTTACTACTAATAACTACAGTAAAGGGAAATCCAGGAATAAAAGCTGCAGTACAAACTGTGGGTAAGAGAATCTAAATAAAATGTATTTCTAGAAAATCATATTTGGATACTTAAATGTACTTTAAACCAACATTTTAGTGTAAAAGTAAAATCTTCTATATTGTTAGACCTTTCTTTAAACATCTTACTTAACTTTATGTTTTAAACCTACACTTGAATTAAATTCACAGTCAATACAGCTAGTGAGCAATCAGAATCAAGCATATATGCATATGCTGCAATCATTGATCACACTTAGATCTGGAGCAGAAAGGGTGCAACTTTCACATTACATTTAATTTACATTTTGAAGAGGAAATACATTCCTATAATGAAAGAAAACGTTTAATTGTTTCCACTAGACTGTCCATTTAAAGGAATAAGAAAGTCAAAATTAAACGTGCAGGATTGAGATAGACCATGTAATTTTAAGATACTTTTAAATTCACTTCTACTTTCAAATATGCTTCATTCTCTTGGTATCTCTTGTTAAAAAAAACAATACCCACATATCCTACACTAGTGGGAGCTAGTCGCTGATTGGTGCCTGCACACATTTGTCTCTTGTGATTAATTAACTAGATGAGTTCCTCTAAATGCCAGTTGGCAGTTCTGCTCCTAGCAAAGGTTAACAAGATAATAAAGCAAAATTGATATTAGAAGTAAATTGGAAAGTTATTTAAAATTGTATGTTTTATCTGAATCTTGAAAGAAAATGTTGGGGTTTCCTGACCCTTTAATTAGCTATCATTACTATTTTAATGGTTTAACATCTAAATCACACTATAGTTTTTTTTATATATATTCTAGATAAAGTTTCATAGTTCTTTATAATGATAAGGCTTATGATGTTTATGATGATATTGTTTTATTATTATTGTTGTTTATGTTACATAAACTTGCTATATTCCATATTTGTAAGAATTCTACAGGAGATTTGAGGAAGGTTAAAAAAATATCATAATTGATAAAAACATGAAAAGCAATGAATAACTAGGGTTCTATGCAGGGGACAACAAATGAGTTCATGGAGCCTTAGTGCCAGATATTCAAAACCTCACCAATATTGGAGAGAAATCAAGGAAAATCGTAGGGATTATTTTTAGAGTCTCTGTTTCACATAAAGAACAATACATAACAACATAAACATTACTGACCTGAGAGGCGAGGTTTTAAATATCAGGCCCTTAGTCATAGCGTGCTCTAAAATCCTGGTTCACTTGTGCTCTAAGTTCACCTCGCACATCGGGTGAATAACATATACGACGCCATCAGATCATAAACTGCCATAAGTCGGATAAACTGGCGATGTTCAGAAATGTGCGCACATACACATTTCTGGAGATGCCAGTGACTTAAGGCAGTTTATAAACTGCCGGCTCCTAAGTAAAAAACAAAAAAATGTTACATCGCCCTTAAAAGTCTAACCCGCCTCCCAAAAATAAAACCGACACCTGAAAACCCCTATATCTGCCATCCCCCCACATCGCAACTAATAATAAAAGTGATTAACCCCTAAACCACCAATCCCCCACAAAACCGCCATCCCCCACAACGCAATTAACCTAAGTAAACTATTAACCACTAATCTGCCATCCCCCCACAACACAATAAACCTAAGTAAACTATTAACCCCTAATCCGCTATCCCCGGACAACGCAATAAACCTAATAAATGTATTAACCGCTAAATCGCCATCCCCCCACACGCAAGAAACCTAATAAATGTATTAACCCCTAAACTGCCATCCCCACAAAGCAATAAACCTAATTAACCCCCCTAACCACAATCCCCCACAACGCAAAAAACTAATCTAATCCCTAAGCCCCCTAACCGAACACCCCCTAAATTAACCCCATTTACATACAATAAAAAAATAAAAAATCCTAACATTAAAAAAACCTAAGATTCAATTAAAATAAAAGTATTATTAATATTACCAAAAATAAAAAGTCTAAAATTGCAGAAAAAAAATAAACAAAATTATCAAAAAACATTTTTTTAAACCTAATCTAATATGCCTATAAAAATAGAAAGCCGCCCAAAATATAAACACCCGCTAATCTAACACTAAACTACCAATAGCCCTTAAAAGTCCCCCCTAACAATACAAACCCCCACCCACCTAAAATAAAAACCTAACACTTAAAAAACCTAAGCTACCCATTACCCCTAAAGTAGCATTTGTATGGACATTGCCCTTAAAAGGGCAATCAGCTCTTTTGCAGCCCATTAAAATAAAAAAAGCCCACTACGCCTACAGAACCCTCCAAACATAACCAATATATAGCATGGGAGAGGGAACTACATTCAACTACGGAGACGACTGAATGGTTCAGGGAGCTGGTGGTAGCTAAAAAATTGTTACATTGTGCAACACTGTGGGAATTACTATAAAATCACGGGTGCGATGGCACCTGGTCCCCACTGCTTTCCACAAATACATCTCCTCTATGTTGAAGAAGATGTGAAAACTTGGGCCTGCCCATACATATATGATGGGAGTGCCCAAAGATCAATGGATTGTGGAGAATGGTTTCCAACACCCTACACTCCCTACAAATCTCGGTACAAATAGGACTGGCCTTAGGCTTCTTACATCATGGTGCTTCTAAGTTACAGGAAACAGATAGATCCTTGATGATTTACATATTAATGGCCACAAAATTAGCCATAGCGAGAGACTTGAAACAGCCTTCGCCTCCTACTTTATCAAAAATTTCAAACCATTGTGGAATATATTAGAGATAAGGAAATATACACATTTAGAATGATGAATAAACTAGACCTGTATCACAACATATGGCGAGCTTGGGACTCTCTCAGACTCACACAAAACCTGTGAAATATATTCCCTTTTTTTTTTTTCCTCCTTCCTCTCCTTCCCCATTAACCCCTATTGATTATTCATCCATTTTGTTCACTTACCAGGAGTCCTCTGATATATTAGAACATACTGGAGATAGTAGTATCCTTTCAACTTCTTTAGCCTTCCACACAGCACTAAACTCCTAAAATAAACTCAGCCATTACTTCTGGAAATGATACAGTGTAAATGCCATGTGCTGTACTAGTTTGATTCTATGTTAATATAGTTCTATCATTTCTGTGGTTATCATATTTAATGAGATTGAGTTTTTATATCCTGTATCAGTTAATTCATAAGTAATCATCGCATTAGCCACCGTTAAAAACTATTGTTTATATGTAACAAAAGGAGATTTTCTATCTGGATGACTGAGTAATGTAAAATTTAATGTTATTACATTCATTTTCTTTTTCTTTTTTTTTTCAATGTATCAATTTAGAAACAAAGTCAACATTACATGTAGATTGCCGGTCATGCTGTCATATTATTGTTGTTTGCATTGCAAGAATCTCAATAAAAGATACATTTCTAAAAAAAAAAAAAAAAAGCCCTAATCTAAAAAAAAGCGAAGGTGGTGCAGAGCAGAGGTGACCGCGGAGCAGGAACGGCAGCCGCTGAGACATCCACCGCAAGGGATCCTCTTCATGCGATCGCCGCCCGCACACTGAAGCTTGAATGCAAGGTATCCATTTTATATTTGGGGTACCTTGCATTCCTATGGGATGATATTTTCAAATCAGCCAATAGGATGATATGTACTGAAATCCTATTGGCTGTTTAAACCAGCCAATAGGATTTCAGTAGCTCTCATCCTATTGGCTGATTTTAATTTATGCATATTTAATCTCGCCGCATATGTAATCTCGCCCTACAAGATTAAAGGGATATGAAACCCAAAACTTTTCTTTCATGATTCAGATAGAAAATGCAATTTTTCCCCAATTTACTACTATTATCAAATTTGCTTTGTTCTCAACCACATTTTTCACAACGATTTACTTATATTCTAAAAAGTACTTTGTTTTCTTGGTATCCTTTGTTGAAGAGTAATTATAGGTAGGCTAATAGGAGCATAAATGTGGAGGGAGTTTCAAATGTGGTTTAAAAAATTGCCATACTTGTGAATATATGAGTAGGTTCAGGTTTCAGTAATAATTTAACTGGTGTAGAATAGTCATTACTTAAATTGTGGTACCAATTTTGTTATATACCTGATACAGTGTCAGCTGTGCCAAATGCAATATGTACGTCAGACCTCATGTACCTTGAGAACAAGAGTGGGATAATATCTCAGGGACATAAAATATTATAATAAGGACTCTGTTTCTTGCCATTTTAATCTTGTGCACTTCACAAATTCACTTGCAATGATTTTTTTGATTATTGATAGAGCTTTGATACCCCCCAGAGGAGGAGATCATTTTTGGTTACTTTCCAAGAGGGAATTATTTTGAATTTATAAACTACTAACTAAAACCCCTCTGGGGATTAACAAAGAGTGGGACAGTAGCTATTTTGTATAGATGCAATAGAGGGATATCCTATAAATCTAGACACAAACAATGCAATAAATTCAAACAGTCCTTAGGGTATGACGTATAGTGTACCCTAAGTGGTTATAGTTCAATTTGGCTCCAGTGTTAGCATCTGGGCCTGGTGCTGATGCTGGCCTTTACCAGTCCAATAGTACCTTTACCAGTGCAGTAGTGCAAAAAAAAGGTATTACAGTCGGTACTGGGGGCTGTATTAAGGTTTTGGCTTGTATCCTATATTGGAATAACTGTTATGCAGTGTGTCAGCTTACTGTTAGGCCATTAGCGGTCTTGCATATAGTGTGACCCCAAGGTGTTGAAAGTCCCTGCTAGGCAAGTGGTGAGTGACTCAACAGGCGAATAAGAGTGGAGTACCTCCAACTGGTGTGCGGGATGAGCTGGATCTTCCAACAAAGTGACAAATGACCTCCTTGACTCGTCAGAAGCACTTGCCTTCTGTTCCGTGGGGACTGTTCAGGTAGGGTAGTACCTCCGAGAGCCTACTGTATCTCCGCTGGAATCCTCACCGAGGGTAGTCACTCCCTCCTAGCCAGGAGGAATACGGGTAGTGAAGCAGAACAAATTCAGGGACTGCTCAGGTCAGCTGTGCAGCGCAGGATTTGCTGTTGGAATTTTAAGTGTTTGGGAGTAGGTAGGGAAACAGTCCTGAATGGCTGTCTCAAGCCATAATCCAATAGAAAAAAAGAAATGATAAGATCGGTTCTTCAAAGCGAGTGCATTTATTCAAACTTGGCAGTATGTACACACATAGAGGCCGATTTAACACTGTAGCGGATCATGTTCGCTGCACATCGATAAATGCTGACAGCATACGCTGGCGGCATTTTTCATTGCATAAGCATTTCTAGTGAAATGCCTGTGCAATGCCGCCCCCTGCATATTCACGGCCACTTGCAGGGGGTAACAATAAACCCGATCGTATACAATCCGGCTGATTGCTGTCCGTCGCCTCAGAGGTGGCAGACGAGTTCAGGAGCAGCGGTCTTGTGACCACTGCTTCTTAACTTCTGCTTCAGGCAGACCTGAAGCAGAGTGGGTCAGAAGCAGCATCCGCTGCTTCATAAATCGACCCTATAATGTGTGTAGATAAACGCACGTGCTTTGAAGAACTAGGAACTAGTCTCATAATCTCTTTTTTTTCTATTTTGTATAGATGCTCAACTACGAATTTATTTCAAGAATTTCTTGTATGTGAGAATTTAAAGTTTAATTATTGATTATAAATCAGTATACTTTATGTATCAATGCTCTATCTCTACACTGTTTTCATGATGCACTCTGTCTCCTTTGATGGCAAATTGTGCATGTCTTTTTTAAGATTTTTTTTCCTAATCTGTTCTGATTGACTATTTGTTGTTTAAATAGTCTTAAGGAAGGTATTGACGTCATCTATGAGTAAGCGCCGGTTGTAAGCGCAAAACAAGTAAGATTCTTACATACATGTAATCCTCCCCTTACGTACCAGCACATTTTTAAACATTTTGGAATAAAGAACTTTAATTTCTACTATGGTTGAGATCAGCGGCTCCTTTTTTGTCTTGTCCCTTTAGCGGTGAGAGACCGCTGCTTCTGCTGACACCTGTCTTCAGTATATCTCACTCTTGATCCACAGTTGTAAATTGTTTCCGGCTTGTCTGTAGCCACAATTTCAGCATGTGTTTAGGCTAATAGGAGTGTCCATTCTGTAGTGTCCATTCTGTAGCATTCTGGCAACAATGTTTCCAAATATGTATAACATTGCTATAGACGTTGCAAAAACTGCTGCCAAATGGTCACATGCACGCTCCTGAGCTCACCTCGTATTACTCTTTAAAACATACAACATATTGTAATATACTGTACATGTATTAGAAAAAAAGGCTTCTAGTAAAAGTTATCACTGTTTAAGTGTATTTTTCTCTGCATGTGAATAATAGCTAGATATTCTCAGTGCGCCAGAATTTTAAATACTGCAGCTGCTCAGAGAACCAGTGGGACTTGTATTATGTCAGGAATTAACAAACCGAGTCATTGCCAGATGGTGCAAGAACCTTTAGCTTTCTGAGCAAGTGCTGTATTTAAAATACTGGTGCACGGTGCATACTTAAATACACTTTTGAAACAGCTATAGCTTTTATTAGAAGCATTTTTGCTAATACGTGTATATTACAAAAATTCTTCTATTATAAACTGAAATGTATCCATGTGGATTCCAGTTTTGGCTGAAATATCCCTTTAATTCTGCACCAGAAATTCACTGATGATCCTGAACTGAATATGGCTGGTAATTGGCTGCTATGAATATATGTAGCCTCTTATTGGATCCTTGCAAAGTACTTAAACATAGATACCTATTTGATGACTGTGATCTTGTGGGATTTCACCATAATATCAGGATTTCTTCACTGTAAACTCCCATAAACTGAGGAGGGGAATGACTGTGCCTGCACATGCCAGATCCACACTCCATTGCAGGTCCTAGGACAAGCATCCTAACTGGATGCTTAAAGGGACAGTGCATGCTAATATGTTCTATCCTTTATTATGCTCTCAAATATCCATCTTACCTAATGGAGTGTAATAAATTGTTTACAAATGTTCTCATTAGAAATAGATAATTTTTCCTATTGTTTCCCTACCCATACTGCGAGGTGGGGCACGGGAGCCTGCGTGTGTAAAAAAAAAAATTAAAATAATTTTTAAAGTGGCTGCTGCAGGTTGTCACTGGCATTTTGTGCCCCCATACTGAGGTGTACTAAGGCGGTTGCCCAGTTACCTTATGCAAGCACCGGCCCTGTTTGTATAGCTAGTACACCCAGAAAGATAGTACAGTACTGTAATCAGAAAGGTAATATTTGCTGTTTTAAATAAATATACAGTAGATTATTTTGTATTTTAGAACACAAAAGCAAACTAAAGTCACTAGCAGAGAAGATTGTGATTTACAGGTAGTAAGAATTTTTTTTTTTTTTTTTAAATATTAAATAAAATGTTTGGATTTTGGATTTCCAAATGTGGGTATTTGTAACTGTTTTATTACTAAGCTTTATTATGCAGCTCAGTATGCTTAATGTCAATATATGGCTACAAGACTCAGTTATAAAGCTCAGCATATTTCTTATCTGTGCATAGATACAGAATAATTATACAGTACAGTGTGCTCATTATTAGTGTAAAGACTGTATGGTCCAAGGGCAGCTGAAGGGCATGGCTCTATTACTTCTCTAGTGCAGATTTTAATTATGTGTTTAAAACAGTTAGAGGTATACAGCAGTATGAAAGTAAAATGTATTACTGAATAAGAGCATTTTTTTAGCAAACTTTTATATCCCTGTGTTTGTGAGTGCTAACAAAGAATGCTGATGTCAACTCTTTTTTTTCTAGTTATTCTATCATTTTTTATTATATATTCCTGATTCACAGACTTGGCTGAAAGTATTGGTACCCTTGCATTTGAAAGTATTGGTACTCTTGCATTTTAAAGTATTGGTACCCTTGCATTTTAATGTATTGGTACCCTTTCATTTTGAAGTATTGTTACCCTTGCATTTTAAAGTATTGGAACCTTTGCATTTTAAAAGAGAAACACATAATGACCCAAGAACATATCTGAAAAAGCACCCAAGAATGGATAAGAAGAAAACAATGGACCACTCTGAAGTGGGCTTATGTAAATCCAGATCTGAATCCCATCGTAAATCTGTGGAAACAGCTGAAACTCATAGTTGGGAAGGCACCCATCAAACCTAAGAGAACTGGAGCATTTTGCTCAAGAAGAGTGGAAGAAAATTCCAGTCGAAACGTGTAGAAGTCAAATTAAGAGCTACAGAAATCACTTGATTGCAGTTAATGTTTCCAAAGGCTGTGCTACAAAATATTAGATTGTGTACCAATATTGTTGTCTGTGCTATTCTCATTTGTTTTACTGTTTATATGAATATGTGAAGTTATAAATAAAGAGAACATTTCTGTTCTATTAAATTTAAAAAAAAATAATGGTGGATACCAAAAACTTTTATAAGTTTTTGAGTGTTTTACTAAAACATTGGAAGGGTACAAATAATTTTGGTCTGTATGTCTTTATCTTGCCCCTCTTTACTAAACTCCTTGTCCTAGAAGATACATGTAAAAGGGATTTCTTTCATGTAAGTGGCAAGAGCCCATGAGCTAGTGACGTATGGGATATACATTCCTACCAGGAGGGGGGGGAAGTTTCCCAAACCTTAAAATGCCTATAAATATACCTCCCACCACACACATACTTCAGTTTTATGGCATAATTTTTCTTGCAGAAATTTTTTTGCCGCAAAATTGAGTCTAAGGCCTCTAGTTATTAAGCTCCGTACTTACCTGCATTTGCCGGCCCCAATATACCCGCCTAAGTTCGCCTAACTTCGCTGCCGCGGACCTAAATATGCTCACCAAATTTATCAATAAAGCTGTCAAAAAGCCGTGCACCAAGTACAGAGCGATGAGCAGCGAACTGTGTTATTTATCAGTCATCGATCTCACTGCTCTTCGGCTTTTTCCCAGCTTTATTGCTACCCTGTCGCTAAGCACTCACACTATACTATACTGTTTTACCCCCTATACCGCCGCTCCCGGAGCCCCCTGCAACTAAATAAAGTTCTTAACCCCTAAACCGCCGCTCCCGGACCCCGTCGCAACTATAATAAATATATTAACCCCTAAACCGCCGCTCCCGGACCCCGCCGCCACCTACATTATACCTATTAACCCCTAATCTGCCACCCCCTATACCGCCAACACCTACATAAAGTTATTAACCCCTATCCTGCC
>CAJPDP010708328.1:0-10167 GCA_905336975.1 Bombina variegata variegata
TCTCTTTTGTTCTCTCTCTCCCCCTCTTTTGCACTTTTTCTCCCCCTCTTTTGCTCTCTCTCCCCCCTCTCTTTTGCTCTCTCCCTCCCCTGTATTTTGCTCTCTCTCACCCCTCTTTTTTGCTCTCTCTCACCCCTCTCTATTGCTCTCTCTCACCCCTCTCTTTTGCTCTCTCTCACCCTCTTTTGCTCTATATCTCCCCTCTTGTGCTGCTCTCTCTCTCTCATGTAGACACTCAGACAGCCACGGCAGCTCCCGCCCGGCCCCACCCAGTCACGCTCAGACCCCGCCCCTTCATGCCCAGCTCCGCCCCTTCACGGTGCGGCTCCGTTCCTTCATGGCCGGTCGGCTCCGCCCCCTTCACGGATTAGGTGCCAGCAGCCAGCCCAGGTCAGTTTGTTTAAGGCCAGGTGTGTTTGTCCTCATGCAGTCTCTACTGCGCATGACAGCTTCAGACAAACACACTTTTGTATATATATATATATATATATATATATATATAATGCAACAGTCTGCCAGATTTCAAGTCAATTAATTTAGCTATTTGGACAGAAAATGTTTCTCATAGCAAATATATTGTAAATCACTTATAACTGTTCGTTCCTCCAGGAAATTTAGTTGGCTTTTACGTATGACAAATAGTTTTTTAATGATTAAGTGATTAATGTACAATATTTTTTTGGTTAGCATAAAGGATCCTGAATAAATAGATAATGTATTTTACGTGCATTTCTCACAATCTTCATAACTTAATTGTTAAAAGCACACAAAAAAGGTTTCTGAAAAATGAAAACATATATTGAAGTTAATATCTATAAAAAGCTAGCCATAACACACTCAAATTAGCAGATTTATAGCATAGACTTTAATTACATCAATAATTTTCATAAACATAAACTCAGATGTTTAAAGTAATTATGGTGCAATAAATGCAACATCTCTTACAGTGCATAAATAGATTAAAGTGGATTACTCTGTAAGTAATGACATGACAGTTACTGTATGTGGGAAAGCTTTTAGCATAGTTATTGATCTAACACTCACAAATGTAGATATGGTTGGAGAGACTAGTGTTACAAGGGAATGGCTAAATGCATTAATTAAATTATAGCATGTTTTTTTATGGTGAGAATTTAGTTTCAATTGTAACCCCTTAATGACAAGTTCCATACAGGATACGGTATCTGTCATTAAAGGACCACTCAATTCAGTAGAATTACATAATTAACAAGTAAATAATAAAAAGAAAATGCAATAGCACTTACTCTGAATTTCAAATAAGCAGTATATTTTTGTCTCTGACAAATTTATTTTTTTCTCCTATTTTCGGCCCCCTGTATCATGTGACAGACATCATCCAATCACAGACTAGTATATGTATACCCTGTGACCTTGTGCACACGCTCAGTAGGATCTTGTTTCCCAGAATGTGTGAATATAAAAAGATTGTGCAAAATTTGATAATGGAAGTAAATTGGAAAGTGTCTTAAAACTGCATCCTCTATCTGATTCATAAACATTTATTTTGAATTGAGTGTCCCTTTAAGCTATTAAGCCCTTACTTTAATTATTTATTTTGCCACATTTTTATGTAATTAAGCTTTAAGGGCCTGATGATCTAAAGTTCTCTTGGTTGGCGGGATTGAAATATGTATTTTAAAAATATTACAAAATTAATAAAAGAACCATTTACACAAAAAAATACACAGGGAAAAAAATGTATTGTTAAGGTGCATCCAAAATCGTAACAAAATTCTTCACCAAAAATCATATTTGATCAAAAATGTAAAATTTGTATGTCAATTACACGTGAATAAATCGTATCAAATATGCGCAGCGTAAATCGTAATTAAAGTACACTGGATGCACAAAAGCACCCAGAAATTTGTTCTTATTAGTACAAAACACAAAGCGTAATTGTTGTTTTGTAGTAAAATGGGCTGAGTATAAAATTGTCTCTCAAATCCCAGCGTAATTCTGTAAAGATTTCCGCACTACAGATCTCAGTCTTTTCTTGCAAACTAAAAGGCGGTGAACTTTTCTCAAAACACTGAAAATACTTATAACCCTAGTTGAAAAACACATGCATATGAAAATATAGGTGATTGTAAGATGCAATACGCAGAAAGCAGTGCAGTGTGATTTATATTGGCTGCAGGATTTTCTTTTTAAAGTGCGTCCCCTACTCACTGCTAACTTCGCTCTAAGGAGAAAAATTTCCCTTTCCAGCAAGCTTCATTACTTGCAGGGACTGCCCCTTTTTTACGATAATTGTAAAGGTCGAGGTGAGAAGAAAAAACACATCTGATCTGGTGAAATTTAGATCATCTGGCTTTTCGAATTCTCAAAACTGAAAAAGCACAATGCAGATTCAGATCTAATATACCTTTCCCCAATTGGTTTTAACTGATAGGAACTGTATATTAAAGGGATATTAAACAGTGCTCACTAACATTTTCTTTCATAATTCAAATAGATCATGCAATTTTTTAAAAAAAATCCTATTTACTATTATTATTCAATTTTCTTAGGTCTCTGGGTATTCTTTGTTGAAAAGCATACATAGGTTGGCTCAAGAGCAGCAATGCACCCTGATTGGTGGCGGCACATACATGCCTCTTCTCGTTCGCTTAATTATGTGTTCAGTTATCTCCTAGTATTGCATCGCTCTTCCTTCTACAAAGGATACCAATAGAATGAACCAAATTTGATACTACAAGTATGTTGGATTTTTAAAAAAAAATTATTCTCTATCTGAATAATGAAAGAAACATTTTGGGTTTCATGTCCCTTTAAATCAAAATAAACTTAAAAAGAAACAGATTGTGTAAAAACAGCAATCAACTAAATTGTTTTATTGCAAAATTAGCACTTAGAAATTCTCAGTGTAGCCACTATCCTTAGAGTTTAGGATATGTAAATATTCTTTTTCAACAAAGGATACAAAGAGAGCAAAGAATATTTGAAAATAGAATTACATTTAAAAGTGAACCATGCAAGTTTAATTTTGACTTTGCTATCCCTTACTTGTTAGAAAATGTTTTTGCATTTAAAATAAAAAGCACCATTAATGTCTCTAAAATGAGAGTAAATATTTAAAAAACAAAACCCCATGTAAATTAACAAGTACATTGTGTGATTTTCTATAGGGATTAATAAATAAACTCATTTGATGACCTTGTGTTTTCTCAGACAAACAAGGTACAGTATCTGTTAATTAGGGATTGCTAAATGCTTTGGCACTTTCATTAATAATAATGAGTGTTTGTTCTATACAATTGTAAAATATTTGACAATATTAAAATTTTTGTAAGAGATGTTAACCTTTCCTTGTAACATTCAAACATTTGATTCTAAACATTTGATTCTAAACATTTGATTCTAAACATTTGATTCTAAACATTTAAATGCTGAATGTTGAGGTACTGTTGAGAACAACTGCTTGGCAGATACACTGAAATAATTCTATGTTTGATAATTGGCATTAAGAAACATTTAATACCAAGTAAAAGTAAATAAAGAAATAAATATAAACTTCCCTGGTACATTTCCAAGGACAACATTGCATTTAATTATGTTAAAAAAAAAAAAAAAAAGGTTCATTATCAATGCATGCAAGTTGCTTAGTGTTACGTTTAAGCTTTTGATCTTGCATTCTTTGCTTAACTCAAAGCCATTTCATGCATCCTAAACAGATTGAACAGCTAATCCCAGGTCAACTAAATTCAGACCTTACAACTCATCCATAGGTTTTTTTTCAGTGCATAATCATGGCCTTTTAAAATGCTCGTTACTTCTCAGGCAATCAAAATAGATGCCACTAAGGCCCCAATATTCAAAACATTGACAGGCTCGCAGTCCGTTAATCTGCTGTTATATTCCAAAAAAAGGGGGCTGAACCGTGAAGTGCCGACGAGTGGCAATGTGTCCCCCATATCTTCTACAAAACTCCGCCGTCATTGCAAATCATCAGCACTATCAGCGGAGGGGGGGGGGGGGTGGGTACTGTATTTGAAGTGTTCCTACAGAGCACAGACTGTTTACTGAAACAAAAAGAAGTTTCTGTGTAGGAACATTTCAAATAATACATAACTAACCTAACTGTAACTAAATCTACACTACCTGCATCACACTGGAAAATTTCTCCCTTGAAAAGGTGGCAAGACAAATATGGTGAAAACCTGTACCTAACCTGCAGGACAGCGCTTTGAATATATCACACTACTGGCGATGTTAGCCCATTAAAATGCAGGTTACTCCCCTGAAGTGCCCAGCTAACTCCCACAGAACGCCTATCTCAATGTCATGTCTGCAATATATATTACTAATAAAGGCAAAAAAACAACAAAACAAAAAAACACACACACAAAACCTTCCTAGTATAACTATAGGAACTATGCAATTTCTTGTATAATGCATCTTATTTTAAGTATTGTATAGATTTTAAACAGCAGTTTTTCTATGTTCTTTTTTATTTTAAGCACCACTATTTATTTTTCTAAATATAGTTATGTTAAAAAACACAGTAGCCTCGACTTTATAGTGTTACATAACTGCATGATCTTTAACTTTGCAAAGTTAAACAAATGCTGTCATGTAAATATTTAAAGTCATGGTTTCTGACTTGTATAACGTAATTATATTTAGAAAAACAAATATTATTGTTTGGAAAAAAAAAGGAAAAAAAAAGGAAAATCTATGCAATACAAGAAAATACATATAATTTAAACATTTTATATACATATAATGATCCTCTAAACTTTAACCCTTTATGCACCCTTATCACCAGTGCAACATTAATACACTAGCAACCCCTAATCTGCACTATTAACCCCTAATCTGATAGTTTTTTTTTTTTTTAATTATAGTCAAAAGAGCTGACCACATTTTTAAGGAAAGGGTTTTTTGTTTTTTTAGTAAAAGAGCTTAATCACTGATGGGGGTTTAGGCAGTTACTTTGTTTTAGTATAGGGTATTTTGGATGCAAAAGAGCTAATCACTTCAACTAGGGCACTGCCTGACAAATGTCCTTTTCAGGGCAATTTTTAGAGTAGGTTTTAGTGTTAGTTTTTTTTATTTTATTTTGGAGTGGGCTTCTTTTAAAGGGACCTAAGTTTTAGTATAGGTATTACTGTTTTTTTTTTGTTTTTGTTTTTTCAGTAGTGTTTTTTTATTTTATTTTTAATTTAGGTAGTGTTAGGTTAGGGGTCTTGGAGGGTTAGCTGTTATCGATTATGGTAGTGTAGGGGTAGTTTACATTAGGGGTATTGGCGGTTAGGGGGTTATTAGGTTAGGGGTAGTTTGCATTGAGATACTGGCGGTTAGGGGTTAAGTAGTGTAGGGGTAGTTTGCAGTGATGTATTGGTGGTTGGAGGTTAATTAGTGTAGGAATAGTTTGCAGTGGTTAGAGGGTTAAGTAGTGTAGGGAAAGTTTGTGGTGGTGTATTGATAGTAAGGGGGTTAAGTAGTGTAGGGGTGGTTTGAAGTGGGGTATTGGCAGTTAGGGGGCTAAGTAGTGTAGGTAGTTTATTGCAGTGGGGGTCGTGTCAGTTTAGGGGTTAATAGGCATGTTTAATAGATTTGGAGATATATTTAAATGGGATCCTTTACTTTACATTGTCAATGTAGCTGGCATCTCCATCCATTCAGATGTATAGTAAACTGCCTCTTGGCAATGCAGCCTTTAAACACTAATGCCAGCCGCTTAGAATATTTTGCCAGCTTTTTTGACATGGCGATGGAACCCTTTTGAATATCTTGCCACCTTGTGGCACTTTCGATTGTCGGGGCCTCAGTGAGAATTAGCATTTGTGTATGATCTTCCCTATACTTTCAATACAGAGTAGCATGCATATTATTTCTTTTGCTTACCACTGAGTTACTTTTGGGGGTCCCAAAAACATTTTGCACCAGGATTCTCTGTGGAGTAGTCCACTACTGTCTACACACTCATGCACACATACCCCACCATTCTACATTAAACACTGTTAAGTTAAATGTTATGCTATAATAGTAAATAACCCAACATACAAATATCTTTTTAAACGAACACACAATCTTGAATAAAGGAAATATGCATACATTCACTTACACATTCATTTGTACAAAGAACATTCATTAACTCACACAAGTATGTGCACACACACTAATTTGCCAATTAATTTACGCATAGACTTAAAGGGACAGTCTACTCCAGAATTTTTATTGTTTAAAAAGATAGAACATCCCTTTATTATCTATTTCCCACTTTTGCATAACCAACACTGTTATATTAATACACCTTTTACCTCTCTGATTACCTTGTATGTAAGCCTCTACAGACTACCCCTTTATCTCAGTTCTTTTGAAAAACATGCATTTTAGCCAATCAATGCTGACCCATAAATAACTCCATGGGAGTGAGGACAATGTTATCTATGTGGCACACATGAACTAGCATTGTATAACTGTGAAAAACTATCAAAAAATCCCTGAGATAAGAGGCCTTCAATTATTTAGAATTCATTTTATGAGCCTATCAAGGTTTAAGGCTCATTTGTTGATCGGTACTTCCTGCTAAATTTAATTGACTAATAGGTATTTCCTGTTAAAGCTGATTGGCTGGCCATAGGCATATGTACTAAACTGCTAGTAAAACCTATTAGAAAGGCCCTAATAGCCTTGTTTAAATGTTGCTAGTTCTTTCATATGATAGAGAAAAATTGAGCAATGGCTTTTTAATATAGTGTTTTATTTTTATGGCAGTTCTACATTCCGATTTCCTATTGTAATCAATGTTCCATACTAAATAAACACACACACACACACACATATATATATATATAAAACAATTTAAAACAATGTTACCATGGTAGTACAACATAGCACTTAACATGTACACAAGGAGTAAAAATCTAAATAGATAAAACTAAAAGCATATTATATAAATAGAACTTTAACTGGGAAGTCCAACAAAGAACAGCAGGGTTGCCATCTGTTGCGTGGCTTCTGAATATTAAAAATACTCTGTAGATCTATCTTTCAGTATAAGCCTTCTCATCCCTAATACTGCTGTTGAATTCATGACCCAAAGACTAAAAACAAAAGAAAACAAAACATTATTTTTTCAAAGTTTCTAATAAATGCCATTATGTTTCTGAATTGTTTTAGATACTCATTTTAAAAAAACTTTTTTCAAATATTGCGTCAACTGTTGCTAAGTTTTGGAGTGTGACTGACTTCTTAAGAGAGTCAGTAACCCCATTACACCGTTAGAACGTTCAATCCCGTCCTAACAGCGCTGGGCTTTAACACAGTCATATATGGCGTCTTGCAGCTTTCGTCTTTTGCATTGGGATCAGCCTGGGGGGTAGGCCTAGCAACGTAGGCAGTCCCCCTGATCCGATCCCGGCTTTGAAATCACGTAATCGCGTGAGTTCATTTTTACAAACAGTGTTTACATAAGAACTTTTGTTCCGATGTGAACACTATAGTACCGCCATGAAGGAGTTAAAAATAAAATCTTATTTTTTTTTTAATCTAATTTGCAACAAGAGTTAGTTTTAAGGCTTATTCACTCACTACTTTAAACTGCAGTGGACCTGCTTTAAAATGTAGATTTATGCAGATTTATTATTTTTATTATTGTTTTTGTTTGTTTATTTATTTATTCATTACTTTTAAAGCGAATGTCAGAGATTTCAAGTCTTGCACATATCACCTGCCCACTTGCCATTGGTAAAACTGAAAAGCCTAATTATAGCAAGTCTCTGGTGTGAAATGGTTATAAACAGCTATTTTTATCCAACTGTTCTAAGGCTGAGACTTTCTATAATTAGGTTTTAGGTCCCCAGCTGACTTTTATACAACTTCAAAATTCCTACATGAAGTTAGCTAGATTTGATAGGTCCCTTGCATTTTTGATAGCTATTTTCTTTTAATAACTAACAAATTTTAAGGAGTAACTGAGCGGACCACTCAAGTCAAAATTAAACTTTCATGATTCAGATAGACCATACATCTAAATCCTGTAGACAGGGGCGGAACTACAGGGGGTGCAGAGGTCGCAACTGCAACCGGGCCCCCCGAGGGTGGGGGCCCAGCTTAAAAAAAATATTTTTTGTATTCCAAAAAAAAAGTTGACCTGCCACTGCCTGCACTGATATCATGTGAGTGTGATGTGATGCTTCACTAGTGTCTCTGTCTCTGACTACAGGGGTTAGCATTTCTGTTTTACCCATTGGTGTTTATGTGTGTGTCTATGTGTATATGTATGTATGTGACTGTGTGTGTATTTGTGTATTAATGCATGTATGTGTGTGTGTATGTTTGTGGAACCAGAAAATTACAGACCTTGTTGCTACAGCATGGGGGGGGGGTAAACAGTGTCACTATACAGTACCACTATATACAGTATGGCATGTGGTTTGTGAATGAGATGCCTATACATTACAGTAGGGTAGGTGTCATTTAAATAGTATTAAACAAATAAATGGATTATTCAAACAACAACAAGCAGTAAAAAAGGTATTGTGAAATCACATGTAAAGGTTTACGAAACCCTAATATTTTATTTTGTGATTCAGAGTATACAATTTAAAAAAAAGTTTCCAATTTACTTCTATTATCAAATTTGCTTTATTCTCATTGTGTTCTTTGTTGAAGAGATACTTAGGTAGGTGTCTGGAGTACTACATGGCAGGAAATAGTGCTGTCATCTATTGCTATTGCAAAAGGGATAACATTCTTCCAAAACTGCTCCCATTTAGTGCTACAGATATGTGTACGCTCCTGAGCTTATCTTTCTGCTTTTCAACAAAAGATACCAAGAGGACAAACACATTTTGACAATATAAGTAAATTAGAAAGTTGTTTAAAATGGCATGCTCTGTCTGAATATTGAAGGGCAAAAAATGGGTTGTATGTCCCTTTAAGTTCATAACTAAATAGTTCTGAAAAATGTATTTTATGGAAAAAATAAAATTTTGTATTGAAAAAAAAAATAGTTACATAGAAGAAATTAAAAAATAAATAAATAAATACACTGCCCATGTAAAAAATGTTGTGAAATGGAAACTTGTACAATTATTTTCCCCACCTCTGCTAGAGGGCTGGACAAGGCATTCTTTGGGGTAGATTTATCAAGCAGTGGATGCTGCAATCTACCCCAGGTTCCCCCGAAACTGAAGTTAAGAACCAGTGGTCTTAAGACCGCTACTCCTAAACTCGTCCGCCACCTCTGAGGTGGTGGACAGCAATCACCCCGAAATGCTTGCGTATGCTGTCGGCATTTAGCGATGTGCGGTGGACATGATCTGCTACAGTGGATCATGTCTGCCCACCCAATGATAAATCGGCCCCTATGGGTGTAGCTAAAAGTTCTCTGTATGGTAAGGCATGTTACCTAAATATTTCCCCTAGTAACATTGTTAATACCCATGTTATACATAGTTGCAGACACTGCGGCCATAGTCTAAAAAGACAAGTGCATGCTCCTGAGCTCTTATCATTCTACCTATATGTACTCTTCAACAAAAGATACCAAGAGAGCAAAGCAAATTTGATAATAGAAGTAAATTGAAATGTTGTATAATATAACATGCTCTATCTGAATAATGACTGTCTAATTGTTTTACTTTACTGTCCCTTTAAGAAGGGCTCTTTCATACGTATGATATAATTTTATTAAAGTTTTATGTCCCTTTGATATTGCCATACTGACAGGGAAATGAAGCACTGATTACAGCACACTATGTGCCAAGGCTAAGCCATCTGTCTGGCACACACTGAGGTATTGAGACTGCTTTAGGCATTTAGTCAGTAAGACACTTTTCTGTCTGTCACCGACTTGTATGCAACAAAGCTTTACTGGCCCTGCAACCTATTACTGCTAAGTCTGACACATCTAAAAGGTCTCTCATGGGATGTAAAATTATTTGTCTTACATTGAAAGTACTTGCAAATGCAGTAAAATATAGTCAATGAAATTCCCAGTCCAGGGTTATCTATCTATCTATTTATCTATCTATCTATATATCTATCAATCTTTCTATCTATATACAGGACTGGACTGGGAATGGAAAGCAGCCCTGGGTAATTAGATTACCAGCCTTATTTTTTTCAATGAGTCAGCAGAATGTGCATCCCCCACCCCAATTTTTCTCAAAGGGGATTACTGGGATACTCATT
>CAJPDP010708518.1:0-11916 GCA_905336975.1 Bombina variegata variegata
AAATACAACTGGCAAACAGGAACTCAGGCTCACTGGATCTCAGTCAGTGATTTTAGGATGATAATCTATCTATAAGTAGAGCTACAGCGAGCTGACACAGTTACAGAACTGGATAGGATGGTATGCCCATTGGGTTAAGAAGCTCACCCACATTTGACCTTAAAGCCATGATCACATGATATGTGTATCTGTATAACTCATTATATCCTATTAGTTGCACTATATTTTGCTTTGTAGAAATTAAGAACTTATATTTTCCATAAACCAAATGGAATTTACAAAACATCGAATATCTACAATATTTGCAAAAATTAAGCACCTAGATTATGATGATGGTAATCCAATTAAACCTTTTAATCACATTGAATTATCTTACCCAGTAGGTGCACCAATTGTGATAATAGATAAGAAAAAAATTAGTTACTATAGCTTTAATTGGATGTGATCATAGAAAATTATCTCACATTCTACATTTATAGGTGAACTAAGCTTTTAAAAAAAAGTATTCTGTGAAGTTTATAGATGACAAGCAATATTACATGGCTTCTCTCAAGAATTCATCTGTGAATCAAATAGAAAGAATTGTTAAATAGAAAGTACTATTAGTTTACCTCATGATGGTTTGATTTCATATATTAATTCCAGCGGAAACTTCCTCCTATGTGAAAAGTACATTTAAAAATCTGTATTCTAAACTCCTACTGTGATGTGCTTTTAAGAATTTCTTTGAAGAAATATTTGTAAAACATTCTGTGCATATTAAAATGAAAAACTTGGCTCTTTGGCTACTCTACATATTGAACTGGCTTTCAGGCTCTTAACAGTCAGTCTATTTCCATTCTCAGCAATTAGAGTGACATTCTTGTAGTAACCTGTAGAAGCTATTGCTGTTACCATAAGCTGGAAAAGGACCCCCACTGATGTTTGTCTTATACACCTAGCTCTATAGTAAATACAAAACTAAAACTTTATTTGGTCAGTCAACTGTCTTCTTAAATATTTAATTGATTAAGGATGACAAGATTCATTTTTTTCAAAAGAAGAGATGGTTCCTTTACTGCCCAATGTTTTATTAAGATTAAATGTGTTATACCATTTCCACCCTATATGGTGCTTAAAGGGACATTAAAGTAACAATTAAATGCTCATTATTAGGACACAGCATGTGACTTTAAGAGACTTTTCAATTTACTTATATTATCAAATGTGCTTCAAACTCTTATTATCCTTTGTTGTACAGCATACATAAGAGGGCTAAGGACCAGCAATGCATTATTGGAGCAAAAAAAGGAAGTCTCAGATGTTAATGAACCGAAAAAATATAAAATAAAACTTTTATTGTAGATATAAGTACAATGCCATAATTGGCTCAAAAGCGTACATATAACATCATTAACCAATCATTTTCTTTAATTGATTTTCATGTTTCACTGTCACAAACACATCTTTTTTTTATCTTTTTCTTTTATATGGTTCAAGTAATGTTTATATTATGAGTCAGCTGTGATAATTTGCCATCACTGAACATTTTAGAGTTTCAATTTGACATTTATATCTACACAGTTTGTTAAATCAGCAGTTTGGAACCTTTAAATGTTTATTGATTTGTTGCAAATATCTTAAGATGCAATTTCCAAAGAGCAACATTTGTAATAATTTTTTTTAAATAGTTTCCACCTATATCATTTTTATACTCATAGCATTTTATTATATTGTGAATTGATATTTTTAACTCTTTTTAATTTTATAACTTTTGAAAAAACATAGCCGATTTAGAAAGTGTTAATTTATGTGGTATTTTGAAATGTTCACTTCTATTGGTCTAAGTTTCAACTCAATATTCTATTGGAGGGTTTGTATTATTTGTATATCTAACAGTAAGATTACCTCTATTCCTGACGAAGTGCCGTTATCGGCACGAAACATGCTGGATGTGTGACATCTAGTGAGGGTGAGTCTCTGACATCATTAATGACATTACACATGACATCATCAATTAAGTAATAAATGAAATCAGTTGAGGCATGGGGGCCAATTTATCAAGGGCCGAATGGCCCCTGATGCCCCTGTTTCTGCACGAGCCTTCAGGCTCGCCGGAAAAAGCAGTTATGAAGCAGCGGTCTTAAAACCGCTGCTCCTTAACTGGTCCGCTACCTCAATCATCAATCCGCCCAATCCTATATGATCGAGTTGATTGACACCCCCTGGCCGCGAAACTTCAGGGTCGGCATTGCACAAGCAGTCCACTAGAATGTCTGGCGGACATGATACGCTACAGCGTATTATGTCCGCCAGACATTGGCAAATCTGCCCCATGGCATAATTTACTTAAATATTGCAGAACATGTAATCATTAATGATAAAACTGAGGGAATAAAGAAACACTTGAATGTTTGCTTAAAATATGTTCAAGTTAGAGTATATGAAACGTTTTGTATATTCTTGTTTATCTGACTTCAGAACAAACTTTTTTTTAAATTATTTTTTCAATTGTGTTTTACACAGAGCACGTGTAGCAAATGAGTCCATATATTTTTAATGATTAAATTATATATATATATATATATATATATATATATATATACATACATACACACATATATACAGGCACACATATAATTAACATTTATGGCCAAATGAGTCTATGTTTTTGAGGTAAAAAAAAATATTTTAAATTTAAATAAACAACTGAAATATTATTAAACTCTTGTAAAACTTTTATAAACATTTACAGTATATTAGGAATAATAAACCTTGCAATAGTGTGGGACAGATTACAAGTGGAGCGCTATTTAATGATCCCGCTAGAAGTAAGCTTTTTGAGCTAGTTGGGTTGCGCTTGTATTATAAGTTGAAAGTAAACTGTTTTCACTTGCGACATAACCCAACGAGCGCAAAAAGCCGAACTTACAATATTGTGTGCGCGTTCACATATTACCCCTAGAAACCAAAAGAGCTAAAAAAGTGAAAACAAACCTAACACTCTACTGGCGATCACATATTCTCAAGTGCGCTAACCTGACATGAAAATATGAATATTTCACATTCCAATGTTCTTCACGTAGAAGAATATGTTCTATTTATTCAGAAATAAATATTTCTACATATCTCATGGTATTTTTGTACAATATATACATATATATATAGTAATATCTATTTAGAAATATTTAGAACCTATTCTACTATGTGCAAAACATTGGCATGCTAAATATATACAGTAAATACATAGGTAAAACCTTTATTAAGTATGAATATTGTAAAAATATGGTTTTACATGTTTTCAGCTACATAACTGCAGAGGGCTCTAATTTATATATATATATATATATATATATATATATATATATATATATATATATATATACACTGTATATACATAAATATACACATATGTATATATACAGTACATATATATATAAAAATATAAATATACACATACATATCTATATTTATACTTGTGTATGTATGTATCTCTATGCTTAAGCTTTGCACCTGCCTTTTTTTTCTAGCTGAGACCTCATATCTTTGAGCCCTTATAACTTGTGTGGAATTTTTTTTAATAATATTTTGTATTATATGGTGTTATGAGTGTAACTATACTTCGTAATGTAATTTTGATTTGTATTGTGCAATTTTTTTGTTTCTCGAAATAGTTAACCAAAGCTCTGAGGACGCGGTAATCATTCTAGCGTAAATTCCAATTGTGCTCAAGCGAGTGTGTTTACTTTCAACTTTAATACCAGCGGTACACGCGATGAGCATAAACACCCATGATAAACTCCTTATCGCTCGCACGTAACTGTTAGTGCTCCACTCGTCATCTGGCTAAATGTGTTTAACCCCAGCAAACATGTTATATACATAGCATTGCAAAGAGGCTAGTGGTAAAAATATTCACTATACTGACCCTTTAAGATTATTTTATTCTGTATATATTGGTATATCCAGCTAAAAAACTGTTTTATCTAATAATATTGCTTATTAATGTAAACTATGTTCCATCTACCACTGAAAGACATACATACATACATACATACATACATATATACAGTGTATATATATATATATATATATATATATATACATATACACATACACACACACAAAGCATATGTGAGAGGGATAAAAAAGAAAAAGTCAAAGTTTTAGGTTGGTTTAATTTTTGCCGATTCACAATACTACCTGTTTCAAGCTATCACGTGCCCACTATTGAAGAACGTGTTCCACAGGCTTCTTAAGAGAAAACAAGAGATTTGCAGAAGAGTTTTTGCCCCCTGCATTTACAATATAGCACTGTTATAATGTGTACAGCACATGTGAGAAGTTTGCTTTCCTAAAGGGCCAGTACAGTGAACTGTAAAAAAATAAATATATTTTTCCATGCTGGCCTTTTTGATATTGAATCTAACAGCAAGTGAGTGTGTGTCTGTGAGCATGTTAAAAAAAAAAAACCTGTTAAAAATCTCCTTTTTTATATGCAGCTGCCAGCTAAGGAAAAAATGACTGCTCACTGGCTCGTAAATAGAACTCCCCACTGCCTTATTGATGGATAGCGACATTCTTCACAAGCATAATAAAGATTTTTATATTACTGTTACAATTACAACATTCATTTAATGGCTTTAAATATAACATCATATTATATAATAAAACATAATATATATTAAGTTATAATATCACAATACTAATGTCAATTTTGAGAGGGAACTACTTCCCACTGACTTACATTATATAACTGGGTTCATTTTACACTGATTTTCTTTTTTTTTAACTATTCTGAGGAATGGGAGAGTTTCCCTGAAACATCATGTAAAGAATAAAGCGCACCTAGATTTGCTACACTTAAATCCAGAGAGTGCCATCTATTTCATTGGGTTATATGCTGGCACCTTGGCAATGTTTTCTTTTCGGGCAGAGCCCTTTCTCAAGCCAAATATCTTTAACAAAATGGCAATATATATATATTTTTAAAGATATTTTGTTCACTTTTTACCTAATTAGCATTATGATATTATAGTAGTACATATTTATGTATTTATATATGTTGCTAATTAAAATTTAATCTGGTGCCAGTACTGAATACTGAATTTGTTTTTATTATTAGATCAAAATAACTTTTATATTGATTTTGCAAGCTATGTCAGCCTGAAGTTGTATTAGGAAGTTATTCTGATATTCTTATATTCTTATATTTTTAATTTAATTTTAATATTTTTGAAATATACAGATTTGGAGACTGCCTGGCCAGACCAGAAATAAAGACAGATTGACTGGCTCACTGTGCAAGACTATATATATATAAAACCCCTAAAATAGAATTTATTTACACTAGAGAGAGCCTAAGGCATCAAAAGGAATTGCTAGAAAGTCCAAATACAAAGCTTTGTTACTGAATTTCACAGGTTCAAAACATCCTCAAGGCAGTCTGTATTTTTCATTTTTTCTTTTTAATTTTAATGTAATAGAGATTAGACTCAAATGCTCTAAACTTACAAATAAACCTACAGCTCATTTTGTGCATTGTTTAAAAAAATATTACAATGACAAGCATTTACACATAGGTGTCGATTCCAAACTACCTGATCCTGTTTTTCTGCATTTTTTCAACTCCCTATCTGTGTTTTTCAAGTTTGCAGTGATCACAATCCAAAAGCTAACATAACTTTCATTCTTGAAAAAGAGAGTATTGAGTATGATTGGATATGACAAATAACAAAGTATGCAGAATACATGATCACTATCAATTTAAAATAAAAATAAGAAATAAACATATCTACTATATATTTATACAACTAACAATACCAATTTATACCTATCAGGAATCAACAGTCAAAAATAAATTTCAAGGTTACCAAAAATGCAGCACTCTATCCCATTGCAACACATACGTAAGAAAGACATTAATGATTAAACCCCATATAAAACGAAACAATCAATGATAACAACTGTGTGGCTTTGAAGTTTGGATACAGAGAGAGAGAGAGAGAAAGATAGAGAGAGAGAGGGCAGGGGCAAGGAGAGGAGAGAATGCTGGGCCAGCAGAATGATAAAGAATGACCTGGCCAGTTGGCGAGAGCTGCTGATCAGGAAAGAGTGCATGTGAGGCTTAGTCAGTTGGTGAGTGCTACTTGGAGAACATGTTAGGCTTGACTAATTGATGAGAGCTGATGGCCAACCTCAAGTGCAGGAGAGATTGGGAGCCACTGAACACCAAAGAGGTAGAAAAAGGGCACCTACAGTAATACATCAGAGACTTTTACGTGGAAATAATCATGAAGTATTTTGTAACACGTGCAAGTATATGTGATGTGTACTACGGATGACTTGAAGCCACTATTTCCACTAATAGGACAGTATCCTGGTTGGTACGTATGTTAAGTTGAGTGCATATTTTGGCATCTGTCACAGTTAATCTTTTCTAAGCTGCTGCCACAGTTTTATATCCTTTCCCTCAACTCTTGAGACAAGTCATACAGTCCAGAAGGGATTCTACCTGCAGTTATGGTTGACAAATGTCCTGGGTTGCACACAGGCCACCCGAAGATCAAGAGGCCATATACAGGAACCACAAACAATTTCCCTCTCTCAATTTGCAAGTTATTTGCAATCATTCCATGTGCATATAGTGTGTGTTAATACATCATTCCCTGGAACATGGAACACTCACAACTCATATGTCTAATGTAACTCAGCTCTCTTTGATTTGGTTATACTTTGCATTCAAGGTGATGTCTGAGGACTGTCTCTCCTTCCCAACAAATAATTCCATGTTTCCTGTCACATAATATCCTAGCCCAGCAGATATAGCCTATAATGAGGCCTACCGGAGGTGTCAAACTATAATTGAGTGTGTTCAAATCACTCCGATGTGACAGTGCTCTTCTTCCCCAAAAGTTCAGCAAGATAATCGTGGTGTGCTGCTGTTTTTCACAACCTGGTGCATTATGATGCAGTTTTGGAAGAAGTACCACTGGTCAGAGTAGTGGAGCCAAATCCTCTTAGATGAAGTGGGGAGATTTTCTCGGGCAGGCAGGTTAAAGTCAGTATCATATATGAGTAGTTTTAATGTATATATAAAAACCTTAAAGTGTCTACATTACCCATATCCTTTTTATGTATCCTATTCCTGATAGCTTCATGGGCCTCTAATAGCCCCAATAGTATTTCAGATGTGAAAGGTACAGTAGATATTGTGATACTGTAACATCAAATGTTTACTTTAGCGTAGTAAAACCACTTTAATTTATCAAGTATTAGTTGAAGGGTAATTAAACACACTAAGAATTAAATATTAAGTCCTAGCTTACAATTAGAGCACAAAATTATTAGCTCTACTGAGTGCTAACTACACTCAAGTTACACGTAATGTACCCTACACGGCGACTGTCATGGGCAGCTAGCTGCTTTCGGCTCAGCAGCACTATTCTGAGTACCTCAGGAGTGAGTCATTGTAGAAATAGCATAATGGAGGCCACTCTATGCTAGCGATTGCAGTGAATGAGTGCCCCTGTGATCCCATGCCTGTCAGTGGGGTGCCTCCATTCTTGAGATATACGCTGCGATCAAAGTGTATCTCATGCTGTGGCTGGAAGCCTGCATTTGAGGCTATCCAGAAACAGTACATTAACTGTAAAAAATTGACTGTGTATACAATCACTGTGACAAAACATAAAACCTAGATACTAGCATGGTTCAATGCATGCTGGTACCAGGTTCACTAGGCAATCAATGAATGCCTCAGGAGTGAGGCATTCCAATGATGCCCAAGAAACTGCCCATAGTCATGTGATCACTGTGATAACCAATGGCTTGTCTTGGCCCCTCCCCTACTCTCTATACATAATGAGGATTTTTAATTTCACAGTACTTACAGTGCTGCCTGCAGACTATTGCATATCTTTCCCTAATTGTTTCTAAATAAGAACAAGTACCAATCAATGCACTTTACGCTAACATGTCCTTGGTTAACTGCATAGTCAAAGTCAAATTGGCTCCTCCAAAATAGGCAAATGGTTGATGGAATTTAGCTTTGGAAAACAATTGCAGCAATCAAATATTAAAAAATGTCCTAAATTGGCAGATATGTTATTCTATCGCAAAACTACAGAAATGTTTAATAATTATGATTTAGATTTTTCTTCTCATAATGTCATTTTTTGACTAGACTAGACGTTTCATGGCCTACACAAGCAAAATATATCTACATATTTTTCATTACAAAATATAACTTTAATAGAAAAAAGATTAATACTTATTATGAATTTGGCTAGTTTGTTCAGCTGCATACTCAAGTTCAGATAACCTTCCTAAAATAAGGCAAGTGTTGAGTGGATTTTAGATGTTTTAAAAACATAGTGCTCTAAAGATAATAAAAAAAGTGTAATTAAAAAAAAAAAAAAAAAAACAATTACCACATGCTAAGTGACTTTTTAATTTAAAGGGGCAGTCTAGTCAAAAATAAACTTTCATTATTTAATCAACTTTCCAATTTACTTTTATCATCAATTTTGCTTTGTTCTCTTGGTATTCTTAGTTTAAAGCTAAACTTAGGTGGCTCATATGCACATTTTAGCCCTTGAAGGCCGCCTCTTATCTGAATGCATTTTTTTTTTTCACAACTAGAGGGCATTAGTTTATGTGTGCCATATAGATAACATTGTGCCGGTGGAGTTACCTAGGAGTCATCACTGATTGACTAAAATGAAGGTCTGTCAAAAGAACTGAAATAAGGGGGCAGTCTGCACAGGCTTAGATACAAGGCAATCACAGAGGTAAAAAGTATATTAATATAACTGTGTTGGTTATGCAAAACTGGGAGATGGGAATAAAGGAATGATCTATCTTTTTAAACAATAAATATTCTGGTGTGGACTGTCCCTTTAACATGTCAGATGCTTCTACCAACCACAATCCTTAAGTTCATATACCTATGTGTAATGTGTACACTTGTAAATGATGAAACACACGTTATGCATATAAAATTATTTTTCATTTGCTCCGTCAAAAATTTTTATACATAATTTAACAGGTTTATTCAAACACAAATAGAAATATAGTATTTTTTGCATTTGTTTTAAAGAAATGAAAATATTTGTTGACATTATTTAAGAGATATATTCAAACAAACACAAAAAAGGTGTTTCAATAATATAAAATAAATATGCAATTTTTTTTGTCTATTAAATTAATATTTTCATAAATTAAAACCAGTGCGTTGTATACCAACACAAACATGTAATTAAAACTAATATATAAACAGTGTATGGCAAAATAAATATACATGTATTTATTAAACAAAATTAATGTTTTCTTATTTATCCAACAAAACCATGCTTAGTTGCCCTCCTGCAAAGGCGTTTAGGAGTAACCGTGGAAATGGTGCATGGAAGCACTGGCTGTTTCATCTGTTAAATTACTGTAAACCAAATTTACCGATGCCACTGATGATGGAGGTGAATATTGTTCAATTTGATATTTAAACCCGTGTTAATAAAGCTAATTCACGTTGTATAGCATATAAACCCAATAGGTAGGTGAATTCTGTTTTCATTGTTCTACAAGTTTACAACTGCATTTGTTCTATCAACAGTACGATTCCTTCTAGAATTTTGTCTGGGATGGTAGTTCTACCACTTCTATCTTCTCTGGCTGCTATGCTCATGTAGGAGGGTTTGATTGGACTTGTGTATACTGCAACAGTGGATTGGATGGAATTTCTTTGTTAGTCCTAAATTTGTCAAAGAAAATTTTTGTGTAATTTACATATATATATATTGTTTGATGTTTCTGGCAGTCTGCAAATGATGAATCATCAGAATCTCCTGAGATGACATAAGGCGACTGCTGTGGTAAAACAAAGTGCACAGATCCCTGTGTCAGTGCAGGTTTATGCTAACACATAACACAGTCTACTTCTTGGTTTCTAACTGTATTTAGAACTGACATTAAAAGGGAGGATGATCTTTGACGTTTGAACATGTTGTGGAACATTAAAGGAATAGTTTAGTCAAAATTAAACTTTCATGATTCATATAGAGCAGGCAACTTTCTAATTTACTACTATTATCAATTTTTCTTTATTCTCTTGGTATTCTCTTGGTATCTTTATTTGAATGTAAGCTTAGAAGCCGTCCCATTTTTTGGTTCAGCACCTGGGTAGCGCTTGCTGATTGGTGGCTACATTTAGTCACCAATCAGAAAGTGCTACCTAGGTGCTGAACCAAAAATGAACCTGCTCCTATGCTTACATTCTTGCTTTTTAAAATAAAGATACAAAGAGAGCAAATAAAAATTGATTATAGGAGTAAATTAGAAAGTTGCTTAAAATTGCCTGCTGTATCTGAATCATAAAAGTTTAATTTTGACTATACTATTCTTATAAGTAAGCGATGTCACTACTCTACATATAGAATGTATGCACATGCTCACCAGATAGAGGGAGGTGCTGCATCTGGTCAAAGGTTTTCCTTGGGCATAGGTACTAATGGAGATCCTGGAAAACATAATCAGATTTAACCAGTTTCAATATCATTATTAGGTACACATTTACTCTGTGTGCTTGAGAGGGCTGTTATGTTTAAGAAAATACAATTGCCTTTGGAGATTCTTTGTCCTGCACCTAAAGAAAATGGTATGCTCCCTTAAATGAACAATGTGTCCCTAATACACATTAAAGGGACAGTCTACACCAGAACTTTTATTATTTTAAAACCAACACAGTTATATAAATACACTTTTTATCTCAGTGATTTTCTTGTATCTAAGCCTCTGCAAACTGCCCCCTTATTTCAGTTATTTTCACAGACATGCATTTTAGCCAATCAGTGCTGGCTCCCTGGAACTTCACGTGCGTGAGCACAGTGTTATGAACGGTAAAAATGCCTTAAGAGAAGAGGCGGCCTTCAAGGGCTTATAAATTAGCATATTAACCTCCCAGGTTTAGCTTTCAACTAAGAATACCAAGAGAACAAAGCAAAATTGGTGATAAAAGTAAATTGGAAACTTGTTTAAAGTTACTTTCTTTATCTGAATCAATAAATTTGAGGGAGCACTAAAAAAAGCTAATATATAGGAATCTGAAATAATAAATGACTAATGACTCCTTAAACAAACATAAAGATATTTATTTTATAAATAAATGAATAAAATAATTAAACATTCTTCAGATTGTCTAAAATATAAATAAAAAATTTCAGATTATCTAAAAAAAAAAGCAGATAATGTTGGCCAACCTATCTTAATTTCATTTGAAAAGTCTTTTAAAAGATTGTTTAAAATAAACTCTGCGGAGTACAAAAGTTATATGTCTCAGATGAAATAAAGTAAATACTGTTAGTTGATAGTTGATTCAAGTTTTACAAATCACTGTTTCTGATTCTAATTTCTGTTAATTGATAGGATGTATAAAGCAAAACCTTGGTCTTAGATCGGTTATAATACAAAAAGTTCCATAGTATAATTCCGTTAACTGTGAATGACGGATTATGTCCAGACTAAATTACACGAATGATTATCCAGTGTGCGTAAGGAGAATGTATGTTGTATATTTTGTTGAGATTGATCCCCAGAACTGCACTCCATACTCAAGGTGAGCTCTTACTAGGTATTTATATAGTGACAAAATTATGCTTTCCTCCCTTGCATCAATGCCTCTTAATAGATGCTAGTATCTTATTAGCCCTACATTGTGCCCCTATCTTTACCTTGTTATCTTTATCTAAATTCTAAATCATGGACGTTTAAAGTACTAATTAATAATATACATTACAAGAAAACAAACCTCTTCATGACACATTAAGAGCTCTTGCAAAAGCTTTGAATTACTAAATTCAAAGGCACGGAACAACACACAAGCGACGTGGAGGCAGGAAACATAAGGGGAATCGCCAAAGGAAGTATGAAGCGTCAACCGGGAGC